>OVBX01000543.1:0-38777 GCA_900406325.1 Erucastrum elatum
TTTTTTTTAACATAATGGTTCAATTACTTATTGTATACAAAGAATGAGTGGTGGAAAACTCTTTAACCTGGCAGTCTTGCAGTGTTAAACCATAAACATATGTGTAAACCTATATAGTTACTTCTCTGGATGGAGAGAAAGAATGAAAAATCTCTCGAGTGATGGAGAATCTTTCCCTTATAAATTGGCCTGAGACAATGAGCATAAGAGACGGTGGGTGCATCTAGTAACCTCCTTGTATCACCGATTTAACCTCTGTAAATTTCGGTTCTAACTCTTGTATAATAACCCTACATTGTTTCTTCATCTTTAGTGTGTATTTCTCTCTTCATCTTTGGTTGTTTATTTTCTTTGGTTTTAAGCACAACAAAAACAAATTATATTGTATCATTCTGACAAGTAGCTGAGTTTCTATATCATAACGACACCTCTTTTCTTTCAGAACAGCATAGAAGTCGTAGTGATTACTACTACTAACAATCAGAAAGATATTGTTCGGTTTGATTCAGTAAAAGAAACGTGAGTACTACTACTACTGTATAAGTTGTGAGCTGTCAACTTGATAATATATTAAAACTTGGAAGATACTACAAGAGATAGAGAGTTTATGTCTTTTCAAAGAGGGTAAGTTGAGGTGTCTAATTCATGAAACCATGCTTGTTTGGTTTCCCACTCACTTGATGTAGTAAGATAAAATAGCATCAAGCTCTCTTTTTGACTCCACAAATCTCTCCTTGTCGTAAGCATCCATTAAGTACACAACTGCATCAACCTTTACACACAGAGAGAGAGAGAGAAAGAAATGAGCTTGTTTCAGCAAAGATAAATACATAGAGGTGCAAAGGCAATCAATTTGTCAAAAACATAAACATAAGTGTTTCTATCTAATTGTTTCTCTGCATTCAAGATTCAGCCTGTTCCAGCACACAGGTAAATCAATTTCTCTAAACTATAATCCAAAAGATTATCACTTCTGCAAATAAGTAACTCGAGGGGATATAAAACACACACACAAAACGTGACTCTATGGTGTTACTAGGATAATGTTGTTATGTCAAAAGATAGAGGGAGAGAGAGGGGTAAACCTTGGCATAATAGTCTTTCCAGACCCCACTAGCAATCTGACGGCCACCCAAGTCAAAAGCCTTGAACTTGATTTTGCCAATGCTTAATTCCTCAGACGTTGGTATGCTGTGTTGGCTGGTGCTGTACTAATCTCTGCAACACGCAACAAATAGAGATTATGTATATTTGATTTCGACCAGCTTTAACACATCTCAAAAACAGCAGAACTAGACAAGAAAAAAAACATAAATTTTGAGTTTTTATCAGGTAAGTGCTTGGAAAAAAAAAGAAAACCCACCTTCAGAGGCTAATCGGGATGAGGTCTTCTCCAAAACAAGACCATCTGCCCCCTGTAATAGCAATGTACATAATGGACAAATAGCAAAAACAACCATTACATATATCAACTAGGAGGATAAGTAAAACTAATTAAATGATAACATGTGTCCTCTATTCACCTCAGTTTTTTTTAGAATAAAACCAATAGATCTTCCATACCAGCTAGCTTGGAGACGATGCGCTAGCACAGATTGGAGACGATGCACTAGCACAGATCTGAAACAAAAGATGGTAAAAATGTTAGTTAGCAAACTAAGGATGAAGTTCTAGGAATAGATGAAATCAAAGAGAGATGAAGTACCTTTCGTTCCCCGGAGAAATGAAATGTCGCCAACGTGAGATCTGAAACAAAAAAAGTTACTTTATAACAAGAACGCCGATGGACACTAAATCAAAGAGATTTAACTTACCAGAGAGAAGATATCGGAGCGACAGAGCAGATGATGACTAGATTGAGCGGCAGAGATATGACCGGAAGCAGAGAGACGGTTCGTTCACCAACGAGAGTAGAAGTCGCCACCGTAGATCTGCAACAAAAAGAGGTAAAGGTGGTTACTTTATAGCCATAAACGCCGACAGACCCTAAAAATAAGATATGCACTTACCAGAGAGAAGATACAGACCGACATAGCAGAAGGTGATGAGGTTGAGCGGCAGAAACGGCGAGGCTAGGGTTCACCGGAATCTCCCCGAAAATCGCCTCCATCAGTTGCGGCTGGATTAGGGTTCTTTCTAACACAGAAATCTTGGAAATCGTATTTATACGATGGATAACTTTTCTGGTTAGATTAGAAAATGTTTGGTTTAAATTGGATCAGGTTAGAATTCACTTGGTTAAATCCGGTTAGGTTAAATACAATAAAAGTAGACTTCTTTGTCAGTCTACAACATTTTACTGAAGTAGACTAACTCGTAAGTCTACGAAACCCTAAACCACAAAACTCAAACCCTAAATATTTTGTTTAATAATCAAAAGTCTCAATTACTTTATCAAAATATTAAAATTATACAAAATAAAAACTATTAAACATTATTAATCAAATTTAAGTCAATAAAACCTAAAAAAAATCAAAATCTAAAGTCTAACCCTAGAAAATCTACTACTAAAAGACATATACATGTTACAACTTTTTGTTTCTAACTATGAACATTGTTTAACACATAGTTATCCATTTAGTATATATTCTTTAAAATTGTTCGTTTATATGAAACTTTAACATATTTACTTCATATTATCCATTATATTGATGATTAGTTAAAATATATCAAAATAATTATTTTTATACATTTTAAAATTAAATTATAAGATAAAATTTTGGTGTAGACTACATATTAAGTCTAAATGATAGACTTCGTAAGAAGTCTATAAATATTTAGACTTCTTTTTGCTACATGTAGACTTCTAAAGGATAGAAACGTAAATGCATTTCTGTTTTTTTGTTTGGTCATAAGGACTAAATTGTATTTTCATCACTCATTTAGGTTAGTTCTGCATTTGACTGAAATTGGGGTACACAAATGCATTTGACTTTAATATTTAGGTTGGTTTTAGCAATTCTCCCTATAATAAAGGATAGTGTCTAAAAACGTGACACGTCAGCTTTCTAAGTGAATAAACTCACCACATTCATTGGGCTCTTTTTTAATTAATACAAACTTAAGGTTATAACTTTTCAAATGCTTCTCTTTTAATATATAAGGGATTAGTTGTTATGCTTCTGTTTTGTGGTCAACTCTAGTAATGACCAATTGTAACTTGTTTGTTTTGTTTGTTGAAACAACGTTATTCAAACACTATTTCGGTATTATGCTAAAATTATTTTGAACACTATTATTTAGGTTTTAATTACACAATATATTTGATTTTGTCATTTATATATTAAATACCATTTTGTTAATTAATTAACAAAAGTAATAACATATGGTTAAAATGTCGTTAGAAAAAAAAAAGTGGTCAAAAGTTTGTCAATAATATATTATCACAAGCTCGTCAAAAAGTTATCAAAAGAATTAGTCACAAAGCGGTCAGCAATTCATCAAATAAAATGGGTTAGAAACACGTCAAGAAATGGTCAACATTGTTATGACCTGTTTATGACCATAATTCTGACGAAATTATTGACCATTTATATGGTCAATAATTATTGACCACTTTCTAACCTAATCTGATTTCTGACGGAGAAATTTTGATGACAGTAAGTGGTGAGAAATAGGACAAAATTGCTTGTTTCTGACCAATTTCTTTCTGATTAAGTGGTCAAAAAAGAATATGTTTTCTTGTAGTGGTTGCGAAAGCTTTTGCAGTCGTTGCTCTAGTCTCCTTGGTCGAGCATCGTGCGAGTATGTACAGGAGACCAGGTTTCGAGTATAGCCAACTGCATTAGTGGTGATGTAGTTGCTGACGATGATGTTGTTGTTTGTTCAACGTAAATATGAGGTATTCCAAAGTACCTCTCTTTTTATTTTAAATCGCATGGTTTGTTGAGAAAGCCATGTTTCAAATCAACGATAGTCTATCCTTCACACATGACATCATCCTGTTAATTCGATTCACAGCGATTCATATTTTCCTTGACAGTCACCATGTCGAGTGGCTGGGAGTCTGGGTCCAAATCTTAATTTGCATTTTACGTATACCTTCTTCCACGCATAAGTATGCATGCGACCAAACATTTTGTAAACACTAATTTATTTTTAAGGAGAACGTTCTATATGCGAAACAAAAAATTTAAAAACTTAACTTTGTACGATCACCAAACCTAAGTTGTAGAATTAGATGCAATTATCATTTCAAAACCTTCTAAAGACATTATCCAGTTGATGAGGAGATAATCACTCCGCATACTGATAAAACACATATTAAGACGCAGACAAAACAACTAATGCGCGCCTTATATATAGCTAAAGGATGAAACGCAAACGACAGAAGAAAATGAAAGCTTAAATAAGAGTAAGCTGATAACAGTACAGCCGCTATTCGAGTGGCTCGGTGGTGCAGCGAGCAAGTGGCAGTGAGCTAGCATCAACGGGTTCGAATAGTCTGCGCTTTGTACCCGTCTCTCTTGTAATGGGAGAGACACCCACCGACCATCACCAAGCTTCCCCCCTCAAATAAGGTATTCCAAAATACATTTCTCCCCCTTTTTTTAAAATGTAATTTATTTTGCCACTTATACAACACATTCAAAGGTATTTCCAAATTCGGCGAAGATTATTATTTGAAATCTTCGTATCATCTCACATTTATAAAGTTATGGGTATGTTTTAATTGTGGTTTTGACTAGTTATCACTGTACCATGCATTCTAATGTATTTTGCTATTTTCATTCTAAAATAAAAAAAAACGAGTTTTGTTCCAATGTATTTTTTTCTATATATCAATAAATACATAATAAAAATAGAGAAATATTATTTATTCCTTTATAAACAAAAGTAGAAATAACAATTTCTAATTTTTAGAATAATAAATAGAAATTGTTTGAATAGTTTGACCTCTAAATGTTATAATATATATAAATATAGAAGTGGACTGGATATGTTCTAATAGAGTTAGATTTTCTGTTGAAGAATTACTACTCTCACTTCAGGTATTGTATTTACCAATCAACTGAAATTTTCTTAACCAGTTTTATACATTTTACTCATTTTTAATTAATTAACTAAAACAAATTAATAGCAAAGACATTAACGTTTTCTTTAAATTTCTAAATAATAGCAAGAAAACGAATTGAAAAAAAAAACAAGGAAAAGAGAGATTTTTTATTGACCACCACGGAAAAATTAAATAAAAAGTCAGGGAAAATTGACGAGAAACTAAATTAATCACTACTAAAATGAGTAAATAAAATAAAATAAAAAACTGAAAGAACCCTAATCTTAAGATCTCCCTATATTGATCTAAAGCCTCCAAAAAACAAAAGCAGAAGAAGCTTCAAACATGAAGCTTAAGCTTCACTGAGGAAACAAAATTAAAACCAGCCTAAATCAAACCAAAACCAAAACGCAGCAGATTCCGTTTATTGACCACTACTAGGCCATAGGTTATACATTTGCATCTGACGCAGTTGCTGTTGAGCCATTGAGTTTCCAAATATCCCACTATTGTTGTTGTCATGTTGCTGCATTGGAGGAGAACCGCTTTCGTTCTCTTCTGATGACTCGCTTGATGGTCCTTGAGAGATCGATCCAAAGTTCAACATATTAGCTGGTGCTGGAGCCGGTTCAGGATTCTGAACCTGAGCATTGTTACCGGTACTCTGTTTCAGTTTCTTTGCTTCGTCAAAGAAGCTTCCCACTATGACCTAATTATGGAAACCACATTATGAGTCAAATGAAAAATTTGTATCCAACAAATCCAATAATGAAAAATTCATATTTCGTTACCTGCACTGGTGTTGCAGCTACTAAATGACCAACTAGGCCACCTACAATCTGGGCATTGGGACAAGCCAAAGCCACATTCAAACTACCAGTTCGGTTGATAGAACCATTTACCTCATAATTAGAGAAGGAGCCTGAGAGCGCAACGATCTCGAACAGTCCCTGCAAAATTTAACATATGTACAAATCTCAACACTAAAGAAACAAATATTAGCCGATGTCAAAAAAAAAATCAGCTCTACATCACTACCACTGAAGTGAAAGAAACATAGTTTACAAAAAAAAAACCTTATAATTAAGAATTTCACTAGGATGACGAATTGTCGCTGTAGAAACTGCGCCAGTTGCAGAGAGAACAGTCACTGTTCGTGGCCCTTGATTCGTAAAAGCCACCACCTTTGATACTATTTCCTGATTTAGCAAAAAAAAAAAAACTCCTAAAGCATTCTTCCATCTAATTTACTGAAAATAATACATCCTCCAACTTTTCTAATTTATTAATCTTAGAAGCATTTAAAATAAGACTTACTAAAACAAAACAACAAAGTTTTAATTTACCTCTCCCTCATTCACTTCAATGACGTGAGCAGTAAATGTTCCTGCTCACACATAAAAACAAAACAGTAAAATATATTTGACTGTCCAAAGATTTTAAACTTATATAGAAACAAGGTTCCAGTTTCTATTTCACCTGAAGCATCAAACTGTTTCTTGGTGGAGCCCGGAGGTCTTCCTCTTGCTCGTTTAGCAGGTGGATCAGCTGAGTTTGTATTCACTCTGCCGCTATCTCCGTCCAGAGGAGGTGAAGTTGGAGCTAACCCTAATGCAATGGTACCATCAGGGGCGTACTTTCTTGGCCTTCCTCTCTTCCTCTTCACTTGTTGTTGCTCATTCGGGTTATTATCAATACCAGATCGCATCGGTTGAGAAGAAGGCGTTGATACTTCCTCGACGTATCCAAGAGATTCATGCGTTTTCTGATCCATCTGTTGTTGCTGCTGAAACGTCCGATGTGGTGTGAGAGCGCCAAAAGTTAGACGGTGATGGTTTGGTTGGGATGTTGAGTTAGGTTCAATCATTGCACCAATGCTAGAGATAGGGTAAGGAGACCCTAACATTCCCAGTGCTGGCTGAAACTGTTGGGGCTGAGGTTGTGGTGGGATATCTCTTGAATCCATTAGAAAGAGAGAGAGAGAGAAGAATCAATATCAAAGACTGTTTGATTGTTTCTTTCGGCCTAATTTTCGTAGACCTAGTTTATGGTTTTTAATTCCTAGAAAATAGAATCGAGAAAATAGTGAAGCTTTAAGGTAAAGCGTGTGATCTAGGTAACAACCCTATCTCTGTCACACACGTAAAGGCCGAGAGAGGACGAAGTTGTGGGCGGAACTTGTAGTTTAATAGGAAAAAAAAAGATTTTTTTTGTTTGATATAGGGTTTTCGGGAGATTTTATTAGAGTTTGTTTTAATTTAATATTTAAGTAGATATTATTAAGGGCCTAGAGATGTTAATCTACACTTTTCATTGGATATTCTACTTAAATCATGCAATAAAATATTTTATCAGGTCTTAGTTTGATTCTACTGTCATCCATAATGTAACAACAAATATTTGTGCTGATCCTTTCTAATATGAATTTAATATTTTTATATAAAGCTATGAAAAACATGTAAATATATGTTATAAGAATTTCTTACACAACTAAGATCACACAAGCTCAACTACACCAAATTAATTTAAACTGTAACTCTAGAAAACCACAAACATAGAAGAGAAAACCAATTCAATACCAAAGACGTAATATTAACACAAAGATATCTCTTATGGTAAAAAACCAGACATCAACGAGATATAAACGATATTTAACTCTTGTTTTGAACAAGGATCAAAAGCTAGAAGCCATGAGCCTCCTCAAGTCTGATGAGACTGAACCTGAAGTGTGATATTTTAAGTTCAGCATCTGATCTCATAAGATCCAGCTTTTGTTATGTATCGAACCCACTCGACCGTGTTGTAACCGCTCTTCTCCCACACCTATAAATCATTCAAGTCCAAGGTTAAATAGTGAAGCAAACCAAAAGATGCATAAAGAAAATTAGACTGGATATGGGTTCAAGATTCCAGTACTCAGCTCATCACATTATTAGAATTCAAAAGCATAGAAATCAAAGCGTACCTTGAGGAAACGAACTCGCAAACCAGAGGCTGTGAACATTGGCACCTGACAAGAGAACCACGCTTAACTACAAAAATCGCCTTAAACAAATTTGGTTCTATTTAACAGTGAGAACAAGAGAAGAAGATTGACCTGAAATTCCATTTGGATTGGTGGTCTTGTCCATGATTTCTTTTCTCCCATTGTTGAGATCAGCTCAATTTCTGCACTTAGCGTGGATTCTGTTTGTCCTGGAAACTTCCTTATCCTAAAGAGAGAAGGCAAATGATGGATAAAAGACCAACCAATATAACTACTGTATAAAGATGGAATATTTCTTAAAAAGGGAATACAACTTACTTCCAGACCAAGCAATCGATTGATGGGTTGTACTTAGCGCGACCAGTAGTCACTTGGAAGTTCGTCTTTGCTGTTTGTTTTGGCACTGGGATTTTAACCACGACTCCAAGCGCAAACATTTTGGCACCAAACACACTTTTAACCTGAAAAGGCAAAACAGGGGAATGTATTGTAAGAAAACAAAACCAAGCAACTTTTTTTAATCTCTGAGAAGGAAAGCTATGTACCTTCACATTTACTTCCATGCGTGTACGACCAAGTTCATTAATTGTTGGCAATACG
This sequence comes from Erucastrum elatum, assembly GCA_900406325.1. Lineage (NCBI taxonomy): Eukaryota > Viridiplantae > Streptophyta > Magnoliopsida > Brassicales > Brassicaceae > Erucastrum > Erucastrum elatum. The sequence goes on from OVBX01000543.1 coordinate 8,583, forward strand.
CGGAAAGGCAGATTCACGCCCTCTGTTATTCGATACCTGAGAGAGAGACATTACCAAATCAGTACACTCTCAGTACCGGGAGCAATATGCAACAGTGAGTGAACATTCACAAAACTTACTTCATCAGTTCAAATTCACCATCCGGTGGTACAAAGCTAACGGTCTTCTCGGAGTTGAATCTCGTCAGGTTCACACACTGGTGAAAAGTGACATCATCAAGCTCAATGGTTTTACCACTGTAGAAAAAGAGTGAACCAGGTGAGATTCAAAGAAAAGTCGGTAGCTAATAAGGATTACTGTTTTAAACAAAACCTACCTCTTAGCCGGGCGAGATTTCATTTCAGATTCTTTCTCAAGACCAATTTTATCATTCAACCCCAACTTCAAATCAGGCATTCCCGAAAGGAAACATTTCATTAAAACTTTCCCCGTCACATCACAACGAAGAACATTCCCTAACAGTTTCCACAATGTGCAAAAAAATAAAATAATTAAATTAAGAAAACAAGGAAGAAAGAAACCTTCAAGAAAGGGAGCTACTTACCTTTAGAGGACATAAGAAGGTTTACACTTTCCACAATATCCAGAAATACCTACAGTAGTGAAGATGAATGATACTTAGGGTTCGAAATAATAGTGACTAAGTAAATTCCTAACAACCGACACCATTTATAAGGAATATTGTTACCAATGATTCCTTAACATTCCGTTATATTTATTATTCCTTAAATGGTTACCAGTTAGAGCCTGTACTTCCGCATAATCTACAACCCAATACACAGAGAAAGAAAGAAAGAAACACGAGCCTTACCTCATTCTTTTTATAAGAAAGACCCTCTCTTCGCCAACCAACAGCACCCGTAACTTGCAGCGTAGCGTTCGGAACAGGCTTGTCCTTTGGCTGTTTCCAATTTCACATAAAAATAAATAAATTTATCAATGAAAAACCAAAGGACTAACATAAATCCAAAACAGTACTTCACTTGTACACCAAACAAAGTTCATTCCTTCTTTACCTTAGATGAGAAAGGTGACCGTACACCTTCCTGAGTAATATAAAGCTTCAAAATCTCAGGGGAGAGGTTCTGTGGATAGCCAAAGTCCATAATCTCTGCAAATTCCATACAAAGTAATTAAACAAGCCAATACCTTTAGAAGAAAACAGTTTAAATAATGAAAGAATCATATACTAAGTCTTACCATCCAACAATTCATAGATGAGAACAAAGTTATTCTTAATAGCATCTTCATCAAAAGCTCCACCAAAGTAAGATTTGAACAAAGCAACAGCCTATAAATAATAATAACCGAAATCAAACAACATCAGCTCCATTTTAACTAAATCCAAATCAAATCTTTTCAACAAGAAACCTAATCACCTCAACAACGAATTTGAATCCACAAGCAACGTTAGCATTGCTGCTCACAACGATGACGATGTAGACGTTGCTGATCCGCATATAGACGAAGGAGCATCCGCCGATCTGACGCACTGGACAGTTCCCTAGCTCCTTCGTTTGCATTATATGCGTTCTAAACGCGTCCACCATGTTTCCCCTTAATTAAATCAAATTGGAATATATTTTAGAGAAGATCTCGAATTTTAAAAGCGTGTGTAGAGAGAGAGAACAGAGGAAGGTGTGTCTCACCCGACGTCGTCTCGGTAGGTGCGATTGATGAGTACATCGCCACGGAGGTTGAGAAAGTAGATGGCGGAAGCTGCCACCGGCATCTTCGATTCTTAAGCACAGATCGAATTGGATTCTCGACGATCACACGAGCTGTGAGTTTCGGAGCTTTGAGATTAATCTTTTTTTTAATTAAAACGAGATCTTCTGTTATCGGAGGAATAAGAAATGTGGGAAGACGGAGACGACGACGATGACATTGAATACGTGAAAGTGTTGGACTATTTCGTCGTATTTAAATGGGCCTCGGAGTATTAATGGGCCAGTTTTATGCGATTCTGGTCCGTGTTACAATGGCGATACTTTAACAATGTATAAAAAATTCACCGAACTTTAGTAAAGATAATTTCACCAAATTTTTAAAAATTAATTACGTTTCTCAAATAAAAACGTTATTTATTATTTTGTTTATTTTCATTCATCAAACGTCAATAATCAATGGAAAAGAGGCTACCAGCGCAAGTCTATACACGTAGGGGAAGGTGAAAATAATGGCGATTTTTTTGGCGATTTGTCGGTTTTCTTTTTCCGACGGTTTTCTTCCAGAAACTGCCCATGTTCGAGCGGTTTCTTCCAATTTTGTCTCGCTAATGGGACGGTTCCTGGCGGTTCTGTTGGTGGAGACCTCCATGTCCGTAGTGGGTTGTTCCCATTACGATGAAGTTAAGGGATTGATTAAGTATAAATATCATCTTGTGGTCAACGATGATGATTATACTCTCAACTCTCTCTTCCAAATTCTATACTTACTCAGATTTGATAACTCTCTTGTGACCATGGCTGATAACTTGCGAAGAGCGATCCAGGACCTTACCTTGGGTATTGATGATGAACCGGTGGCTCTATCGCCAGATGTGTGTTTGGAAGCAAGGCGTGCAACACAGTTCTCATTGATGGGTCGCCCAACGATTCTGCGCAAACAGAACCTCAGGGCCATGATGACTTCGGTGCCAAAAATGTGGGGTCTTGCTGGTATGATCTCAGGGAGAATTGTGGAGAGACGCAAATTCCAATTTGTGTTCCCGTCTGAAGAATTGCTCCAATCAGTGCTGAACCGTGGTCCCTGGGCCTACAATGAGCGCATGTTGATCATTACCCGGTGGAACCCTGCAGTTGGAGATACTCAACTTCATCACATTCCTTTTTGGGTCCAGATAAGAGGTATCCCTCTGGAATTCTTATCTACCAATATGATAAGAAACATTGGTGACCGACTAGGTGAGGTGAAGCTGGTGGATTTTAAACCAGAAGCCACTGGGGATGTGGAGTTTGTGAGAGTGCAGATCAATTGGGATGTGGCTCGTCCTCTTCGGTTCCAGAAGAATTTTCAGTTCTATCCTGGAGTTAACACATTGCTCAAGTTCCGGTATGAAAGGTTGAAGGGATTCTGTGAAGACTGTGGAATGCTTACACACGATACTGGTGATTGTCTTCCGGCTGAAGAGGTCCATCAAGGAGATGGTGATCAAGGGGATGATCAAGCTGATGACCATGATGAAGCCATGCCTGAGGGTGATCAGAACAATGATGTGGCGCCAATACTTGAAGAAATAGGGGAAAGACAGGGGTGTAGCAGCTATTGTTCCTATGGGTAATGCTTCTGGTTCGAACATGGCCTTGTTGGAGCATTTCTGGTCTCAGGCTCCAATGGATGTTGCTCGACAAGAAGATGAAAGAATGATGGTTTCAGAAGAGACACCAAGAAAGCGTAAGTCTTTTGAGGAAAGTGGTGATCAAGACGCGATGGCGATCAAGGGTAAAGGGGTGCAATTGTCAGATGAGGATGATGATCATATCATTATGGAAATGGAAGAGAGGTGGAGTTCAGAGTACCGTTGTAATCAATATGGCTCCTTTCTGATGAAGGAACAAGTGAAAGCGTGGAGGAGTTATGATGCTTCCAAGAAAGGCGTTGCTCAAACACCTGAGGTCATTCCAAATCCTTTGGCAGATCTTCTATCTGAAAGTTCATCGGGAAAGAGAGCAAGGTGTGATGAAGCGGTTGTTGATAAATATCCAGTGGGTAGGTTGAGGATTTCTGCAGAGTGGAATGGTTTGAGGAAGTTGCAGGCTGATTATGCAACAGACCAGGAACAAGAGATTGAGGCTACTTTAGACAGAGGCACGGTGGGCCCGGTACCACCAGAAGTCCCATGAGAGTTGAGGTGTGGAACTGTCGAGGCTTGGGACAGCGCCTCACAGTTCGACGTCTAAAGGAGTTACAAAAGGTTGTATCTCCCAGACATGCTGTTTCTCATCGAGACTAAGAATCAGAATGATTATGTTAGGGATATTGCTGTATATTTGGGTTATGATCAGATGGTTCTTGTTCCTTCAGTAGGTTTAAGTGGTGGTTTAGTTGTGTTTTGGAAAAATCATGTATTTGTTTCTTGCATTTCTAGTGATGTACGTCTAATTGATCTTCATGTGGAATATAAAACTTTTAAGTTTTACTTGTCTTGTGTATATGGTAATCCCATTCCAAAATATATACATCAACTTTGGGAAAGATTACAGAGATTGGCTGTCTCAAGAATTGGTCCTTGGATGATGTGTGGTGATTGGGATGAAATTACTAATCCACAGGAAAAAAAAGGAGGTCGTACTCGTTCCCAAAATAGTTCAAACGACTTTAACAACATGATTAATGTTTGTGATATGAAGGATCTGCCTTTCAAAGGTAATCAGTTCAGTTGGGTTGGTCGTCGTCGTAATACTATTGTGGAGTGTTGTTTGGATAGAGTTTTAGCGAATTCAGAATGGTTAAGACAGTATCCAGTATCTGAAACAGAGTATCTGGAAATTGCTGAGTCTGATCATCGTCCAATGATAATTAATATTGATTATCAACAGAGAAAAAGAAAAGGATGTTTCTGTTACGACAAAAGATTGTTTGAGCAAGAAGACTTTGTTGATACTGTGTCAGAGGCTTGGAAAGAAACATAGCGATATGAGGAATGGATGAGGAAATTAGATTTTTGTCGAGGAGTTATGATAAGCTGGAAACGGAGAAATATTACGAATGCAGCTATTAAAATACAAGAGACAAGAACACTCATTAACCAAGCTCTTCATAATGTTTCGGTATCAACAGACTACATTAATTTGCTTCGTTGTCAACTGAATGATGCTTATGCAGAAGAAGAAGAATATTGGAGATTAAAAAGTAGAAATAGATGGTTAAATTTGGGTGAGCGTAGTACTCGGTTCTACCATGGGCTTACTAAGACCAAGAAAAATAAAAATCAGATCAAACATATGCAAGACAAGCATGGAACTCTTCATTCTCAAGATGAAACAATAGGAAAGATTGCAGAGGAGTATTTCTTGGAGTTGTTTACTTCCTCTACTACAACTCCACTATCTGTATATCCGCCTTATGTTGATCAAAAGGTGGCTCCAGCGATGAATCAGTTGTTAACAAGTCAAGTTACTAATTCCGAAATTCATCAAGCACTGATGCTAATAGGTGCTGATAGAGCTCCTGGTCCGGATGGGTTTACTGCAGCATTTTATCACCAGTTTTGGAATGTTATAGGAGAGGAGGTTTGTAACATGGTTCGGAGATTTTTTGAAACGGGAGTAATGGAGAATAAGGTAAATCATACTAATATATGCCTTATTCCAAAAATCATTGAGGCAGTGGCTATGAGTGATTACCGCCCTATCAGCTTGTGTACGGTGGCCTATAAACTGATATCTAAAGTGTTATGTTTGAGGATGCAAGGATGTTTGGAAACCATAATATCAGAATCACATGCAGCTTTTGTTCCAGGTAGACAAATATCTGATAATATTTTGGTTGCTCATGAATTAATTCATGCTCTCAAGTCCAAAAAAGATTGCTCAGAGAAATACATGGCAATAAAAACTGATATAAGCAAAGCTTATGATCGGGTGGAGTGGCATTTCTTGAAGTCAATCATGGAGAAACTAGGCTTTGATCAGAAGTGGGTACAGATGATTATGGCCTGTGTTACTTCAGTCTCATATTCAGTATTAATTAACGGAGAACCGTATGGTCTATTTAAACCTTCAAGGGGCATCAGACAAGGAGATTGTTTATCGCCATATTTGTTCTTATTGTGTGCTGAAGTCTTAAGCCAGATGTTAATGAAGGCTCAAAATATGAGTTTACTTGAAGGTGTGAAATTAACAAGACAATGTCCTACGGTATCTCATCTGTTATTTGCAGATGACTCTCTGTTTTTTGTTAAGGCTGACGAAAAGAATGCTCAGAACATGGCGTTAATTTTGAAAAACTATGAATGTGTCTCTGGTCAGAAGGTGAATCAGTCTAAGTCTTCAATAATCTTTGGTGGTAAAATCCAAAATCAGAAACGAGCCATCATCCAACAAATTATGGATATTCGTAGAGTTGGAGGAGAAGGAAAATATTTGGGACTTCCTGAACAACTTAGTAGAAGCAAGGTTAATGACTTTCAAGGAGTGGTAGATCAGGTTAAAGCTAAAGTAACTCAATGGTATAATCAATTTTTATCTCCAGCTGGGAAAGAAGTAATGATCAAATCTGTTCTTCAAGCTAAACCGGTATACCCTATGTCCTGTTTCCTTTTACCTAAGACAACATGTGATGAAATCAATGCAGTTTTATCTGAGTTTTGGTGGGGAAATAATGATGGAAAGAGGAAGATATCTTGGGTGTCTTGGAAACGTCTTTGCTTACCAAAGAAGGAAGGTGGTTCAGAGACCTATATTTCTTCAATAAAGCCCTCCTGGCTAAACAAGCATGGTGCATCCTTAACAATCCCTCATCTTTGTTGAGTCGCATCTATAAAGGTAGATATCATTATTCAACGACATTCTTACAGTCGTCGAATAGAACTCAATCCTCATATGGATGGAAATCTATCCAAGTTGGAAAAGAGTTACTTAAAAAGGGTATTTGTACCCTTATTGCAGATGGTTCCACTACTAACGTGTGGTCTGATAATTGGTTGCCAACTCTTCCACCAAGGAAGTTGTTATATCCAACTACTATGCCTGAAATGAAATTGGCGGAGTTAATAAATCAAGAGGATCGATCTTGGAATGGACAAGAACTGGAAAAGATATTGTCTCAAGCAGATGTTATAGAGATACAGAAGATTAAGCTGTCTCGGCATGCAGTTCAGGATAGATATATATGGCCATATAACAAAATATGGAATATACAGTGAGATCAGGATATTGGTTTGCAACACATGAATGCGACGAAGGAATTACTGATGCACCTCCGGGCTCTCTGATTATAAAAGATCAGATATGGAAGTTAAATACTCTCCCAAAGATCAAAGTGTTTTTGTGGAAAGTAATTTCAGGTGCAATAGCAACGTATGCTTAATCGACTCCACTGGGCCAGCACATCTAGGACAACTCCTATCGGTGCCCAGGTGTCTATACATGAGTCTCTCTGCCGTTGCCACACATCCTGAGATAGCCTGCCACAGAAAGTGTTTCATCTTACTCGGGGCCTTTATCTTCCACACATGGCTTTGTAAGCTCGTGATACTTGGTTCTAAAACTCCTTTTTGTAAAAGGCTTAACTTGTTCGATTGAATTAGGTCATAGCCGGTTTTAACTGAATAAACTCCTGATTTTGTATGGTTCCAAACATATCCATCCGGAGCTCGAGAGCGAGAGGGTTTCAGCCCAAGTATCAAAGGAATATCATCTGGGTGAAAAAAATTCCGTAGAAGTTGTATATCCCACTCCTTAGTATCATTCCTAATAAAGGACTGAACTACGAGTTGAGGTAGTTTGTATACAATGTGATCAGCAGGTCTAGGTGGTCGAGCCACTACATCTGGAACCCAAGATTCACTCCAAACCCTTGTATCTTGACCCGTGCCAATCGTTTTGCGTAAACCTGATATGAGTAGAGGTCTTGCTGCCATGATACTACGCCATCCATAAGATGGTGAGTATGTACGCCGTTCTTCCAAGAGAGAGGCCTGATTAAAATATCTTCCTTTTAAAACCCGTGCTAATAAGGAGTTTGGGTATTGAATTAATCTCCACAGTTGTTTTGCAAGAAGCGCTATGTTGGAGTCATGGAGATCTCGAAAACCTAGTCCCCCCAAATCTTTGGGAGTACAGATCTCGTCCCATGCTATCCAATGTAAACCTCTGCTGTTCTGTTTTGAGCTCCACCAAAAATTAGACGTTGTGCTCCTTAGTCTATCTGTAATACCTAGTGGAAGCAAGTAACACGACATCACAAATGTCGGAACTGCTTGGGCCACAGATTTGATTTGAACTTCTTTTCCTCCTTTAGAAAGAAGTCTCGATGACCAAGTATTGACTCGACCATTGAACCGATCTTGTACAAAAGAGAACACTTTCATCTTCGAGCCACCGATTTGTTCTGGTAATCCAAGGTACATCCCCATGCCGCCTTCTGTAGAAAAACCTAACACATCTTTTATATCTTGCTTCCGAGAATACTCCACTCGGTTTCCAAAAAACATAGACGATTTAGCCGCATTTAGTCGTTGTCCTGATGCCTTTCCATATATATCTAGAATGTCCATGATCTCCCTGCATTGGCTTAATTCCGCCTTACAGAAGAAGAGACTATCGTCGGCGAAAAGAAGATGAGAGATCCTTGGGCTCGCCCTAAAAACACGTAGGCCTATAATCTTCTTCTCCGCTTCTGCTCCATTGAAAAGTGAGATCAATGCCTCTGTGCACAAAATAAACAAAAAGGGGGAGAGGGGATCTCCTTGTCTTAACCCTCTCTTTGGTATGATCCGTCCTCTCGGTTGCCCATTGATTAAAACTTGATATGTGACCGACGTGACACAACACATAATGAGGTCAACCAGTCTTTTTTCAAAGCCCATCTTCAGCATCAAAGCTGCTAGGAACCTCCACTCCACTCTATCGTAAGCTTTGCTCATATATGTTTTAATAGCCATGAAGTCTTCTCTACAACGCTGGTTTGTCCGTAGGGCGTGGAAGTTTTCTTGTGCTATCAGAATGTTGTCAGTAATCAAACGTTTTGCTACAAAGGCAGATTGTGTCTCCGAGATCAAATGCGGAATAACTCTCTTCAGTCTCTTGCATATAATTTTAGATATGATCTTGTAACTGACATTACAAAGACTGATTGGTCTGAACTCGGCCATGTCCCGAGGTTTCTTCTTTTTTGGGATGAGACATATATTTGTCTGGTTTAATAATGGGTCGAAGCTGCCTGTCGCAAAGAAATCTCGGACAAGTCTAATAATGTCTTGCCGCATCTCCCGCCATAATTTCTGAAATAATTTACTAGTCATACCATCTGGACCAGGTGCTTTATCCGGGTTGATGTCGAAAAGGGCTCTTCTAATTTCCTGTTCCGACGGTTCCTCTAAGAGTAACCTATTGTCGGTACTGGACACCTTCTCTGAGATAAAACGGAGGGAGGCGTCCAGCTCTGTCGGCGAAGAGGTAGAGAAGAGATCTTGAAAGTATTGGACAGCTACGTTCTCCACTTCAATTTCACTCTCTACCAGCTTCCCATGTTTGTCTTTGATACTAATTATCCGATTATGGGCTCTTCGTTGCTTTGTAATGGCATGATGAAATTTTGTGTTCATGTCCCCGTGTCTATGCCATTGATCTCTACTTTTTTGTTCCCAAAACATGTTTTCTTCTCGAAAGGCTAAAATTAATTGTCTTCTCAGCTCCTCCAATTCTTCTGTTGTAGAGTTATCATCAGCTTGAGCCAAGTCTATCTTATCTTTTAACTCTTTAATCAGTATAGCAGAATTTGTTGGATTTTGTTTCTTCCAGGAGCTAATTTTATTTCGACATGAGGTAACTTTTTGATGAAAATTCCTCATTAGAATTTCATCAAATTGTCCCCACCCCGATATTACCGCTTCCTTGAACCCTGGTTTTCCAATCCATCTCTTGTCGAATCGGAAATTATTTCTTGTTCTCCTAACATTGGATTGAATTCGTGCTAGGACCGGTCTGTGGTCTGATCCCCATAGCTTTAAGAATTCTACAACCGAGTGTGAAAATAAAGCATGCCATTCTTCATTTGCCACTGCTCTATCAAGTTTGCATTTAACTTTGCCGGATCTCCTTTTCCCCACCCATGAGAATGAATTTCCTTTGTATGGGAAGTCAAGCATTCCACAATTCTCTAACATGATTCGAAAAGGGAGAAAAGAGCTCTCTAAACGACGTCTTCCTCCCCTCTTCTCATGGTTTCCAGTGATCTCATTGAAATCTCCAATCATAAACCATGCTTCACTTCGGTTTGTACTTATGCGTGATAATCGTTCCCAAACCAAGTCACGATATCTAACAACAGGATCACCATATACAAACGTCATAAAGATCGCATGTCCTTCAAGTCTAGTTTCAATATCAATCATGTGTGCGTCCGCATACAAGATAGTAACCGAAGGATCATCCATGTAAAAAAGTGCTAGGCCACCGCTTCGTCCACGAGGCTCAACGGTACATACTTGATCATACCCATAAGAAACTTGTAAATTTTGGAGAACATGACGATTATTTTTTGTCTCTGATAGAAATAGGAACCTAGGTCGAAAGCAATGGTATAATTCATCAATATGTTCTTTCGTGAGGTCGGCTCCTACACCTTGACAATTCCATGCCACTGCATTCATCTTACAAAAGATTATTTTTCAGAGATTTATTTGTGTACTGGACATATAACACCAGTTAAAAAACTGATGTGATGATCCAAACAAACTGTTTTGTTGATATGGATACCACCCGTATGCTCTTTTTATCACTGAAATATAAGACTTGCAGTAGTGATATATTTGATTTATCAACACCAGAAAACTCTAATGTGATAAACCAAAACCAAACTACTCTGAAAGTGGATGTGAGGTCTGGATTTATTGAACAAAAAACTTTTTTTCGAAATTTCCAGAGAAAACACAGGCCAAGTAAGCTGTCCAAATGGTGTTTTAGAATTAAGCACCCACGCTTTTAATTTTGAAAACAAATACAGCAAAACAGGGACAAAATTAGCACTTGACTAGAAATCTTGTGCACGGACTGATAACTTCAGGCCCAGGAGAACCGATCTAGAAACAAGCCACAATGGAGAATTCGTTGACCGTTGTGAAGAACCGACGGGAACAAGGGGGGAGTGAAGGTTGTTTCGTCACGGAGGCAAAGAGAAGCCGACGTATACTCCTTTCTTACAGGAACCAGAGAGAAATAGACTTTGAAAGCTTCAGGTCGCGTTAATAAATCAGCTTTTTGAGAATCCAAAATCTGAGAAATTCAGGTCATCATCTTCTTCATCTTGCTTGTGAGGCCGACTTGTTACTCGTTAACAAGAGTTTGGAACTACCAAGAAGTCTTGGAGGGGGGTCTTGGAAGATTGATAATATTTGTTCAGATGGAAGGAAGCAAAACGTTTTAGTCACCCACGACATATAAATGTTGCTTGACAAATGATTCCCGAGGAAAGCGGTGGAGCTCCGGCGAAGACCACCGTCCTTGTAACGGGCTCTGACTTTAATTTTTTAAGAAAATCTGTTTGTAGCTTGAAAATGAGCTCTCCAGATCTGGATCGTGACAATGAGGAGAGTGAATATGGAGGCGGTGGCTTTCACGAAGGAGGGTTTCAGCAAAAAGACTCCGGTGGAAAAGCTAGGATTGTGGTGTCCAAACTTCACAGATCTCCGCCAAACTCTTCAGCTGCTAAGAGCGAGAGATGATGGGGAAGAATCAGTGAGTCAGAGGCTATCCGGATCTGTTGTTTTCAGGCCAAACAGAGCCGGCGCGGAGGAGCCGTACAAGTCGTCCGTACCGTCGCCATTTACATCTTTTATTTGAATGCCCACCAGCTCTTCAGGTTTGGGCTTTATCGGATTATCCGTCCCTTCCGGGTTACTTCCCGAGTAAATCCATATATCAGAACATAAACTTTCTGTTTTGGAAGAGAAAAGAGGTGGCTCCCTTGAGACCACAATTCGATACCTTTCCATGGATCTGTTGGTACATTTGGAAGGCGAGGAACGACAAACTTTTCAACGGGAAAGATGTATCTCCCGTTGACATCCTTCAACATGCGTCTCTTGAAGCAGAATGTTGGAGAAAGGCAAACGAAAAGGAGGAAACAAATGAGGATGATGATGCTCCCTCTACTACAGAGGTGGAGACAGTGCCCCCTTGGATACCCCGAATCCCTACATGTCAAATTGATGCATCATGGATCAGTAATGGCAATGTTAGTGGCTTAGGGTTGAGTCTTAAGGATCATATGGGCTCTGAACTCTTTGGTTTACGAGCGTGTAATAGGAGTCTCTCAGCTTTGCATGCTGAGATGGAAGGGTTACTTTGGGCAGCCTCGTGTATGAGAGACAAAAGTATTACTTCAGTACGGTTCGAGACGGACTGCACGGACTTAGTAGACATGATTACAAACCCAATGGACTGGCCAGCATTCGCGGCAGAGATAGAAGTATTCCAGAGGTTACAGGATGACTTCGAGGATGTGAGACTGTCTCATATTCCTCGGAGTCGAAATGGCCGGGCAGATGGATTAGCTAAAGATGCAAGAAGCAGAGGATATATTTGCTCTTCGGAGAATCGGCTCGTCTGTTCTCCACTTGATCTAGTTTAGATGGGTAGTCGACAAAAAAAAAAAGCAACGTATGCTCAATTATGCTCTCGTGGTTTAAATATTGATCCAGTTTGTCAAAGGTGTTGTCTTGAAGAAGAAACAGTCAATCATGCTCTGTTCCGATGTCCATATGCTTATGCTACATGGCGATGCTCAAATCTCCCTTTGGTGAATCAGTTTTCTGAAAATCTAGAAGAAAATATGGCTTTGCTATTTCAATTCCATAAGGACTGTGGTGATGCATGGAAACAGGGTATATTATCTTTCTGGATATTGTGGTATGTATGGAAATCAAGAAATGAGTTTCTATTTAACAGGCGTAATGTTCAGCCTATTGAGGATGCAAATAGAGCTATTCGAGCCAGAGAAGAATGGTGTCACTTTGTGAAAAAGAAAAATGTTGGCGTTCATCGAGAGATACGTTCATCAAGATGGGAACCACCTCCTGTGGGATGGCTCAAGTGTAACTTTGATTGTAGCTTCTCAAGGAATAATGAGTATGTTGGGTTGGGATGCATTGTAAGAGATGATCAAGGAAGACTTATGGGAATGGGTGCAATGAAAATGTTGACTTCTCAGGTACATAATGCGTTTGTGGGTGAAGCAAATGCGTTTATATTTGCTCTTCAATTTGTATGGATCAAGGGATGGAGGCAAGTATGGTTTGAAAGTGATTCTCTAGAGCTTGTGAAGATTATTAATACAAAGAGTGATCATTTGGATCTTGGTAATTTATTATCTGATATACACTATTGGATGAATAAACTACAACGGTGTTCAATTGATCATGTTAACCGGGAACGTAATCAAGCAGCGGACATTATTTCTAGGAAAGCGGTGGAAGATGAAGTTTTATCTTCTTTTTATTATTATCCTCCTTGTTGGTTATTTGATTTCTTGTATTATCCTTACACTATTTGATATAATATTAATGTTGTTAAAAAAAAAATTAATGGAAAAGAAATTCCCTCTCGGCTCTCTTTGTTATATGTAAACCCTAATATGTAAGTCTTTGATTCTGTCTCAAAAACAAAGATTCTGAATCAAAGATACAGTTGTAATAACTACGGGCAGGGCCGGATCTGGGCAATGCCTCATGAAACATTTGCATCAGGTTCTCAAAATTTTTGAAAAAAATTACATAGACAAAAGCCTTCAAAAATATATTTTAAGCCCCCAAATCGATAAATTTTTTTTTTTACATAAGACATGGTTACAGGCCCCCAAAATCTCAGATCCGGCTCTGACTACGGGAATGTGTTTTGGCGTGAGCCAGGTGATTTGGAGTGGAAGAAAGTCAAGGGTTTAGGGGCTCTACATAATTATTTTTACAAATCGATTAATAGCCTTAGTTTGGGATACGCAACCGTGTGATGAGCTGTTCAGAGGTTACAGCAAACTGAGAAATTTCGATACTAACATTTCGATCGTTTGGTTCAAGTATAACTGTAAGAATACGGATGTGGATATGTGGTGTGCCGAGATTTCCTTTGAAAGACGCCATAACGTAGGTGAGATTGTTGGTAAGATTGAGTGGTTGCAATCTGTTGCTGGAGTTAAGCGGCATCCCTTCACTCACGCTGAGATTTTACATTCTGCTTATGTTAATGTTTAAACTCTAATGTGTTTCATCGTGCTTCTATGTGTGTTTGAAACAAAAACTGTACTTGAGGGCAACTTCATCCACTATAAGAAAACACGCGAAATCTGACGGCTAATTTCGTCAGTATTTCGTCGGAATAAGGTAATACCGACGAAATTTAGACGAATTTATTTCCGACGAAATTCTGATGGATATATGTCCGAGGAAATTCCGACGGACTTAATAAATTATTGAAAAAATAAAATAAATTGTATTTAAATTTTTTATAATCAATATTTTTTTTCATTATAGATATAAAATTTTAGAATTAGAAAAACTGTTTTGTAATATAATTATTTTTTAAAATCATTTAGAATAAATATTTTTTATTTTTTTTATATATAACTAAAATTCGTTTTTGTAGCATAATAGTTTTTAGAACCTTTATAATAAATGTTTTATAAATTATTTAAACTTAAAAATATTTATAAAAAAACGAAAACATTATATAAAATTATAAAAATGCTTTGAAATAATAAAAGATAAGAAAAACTTGAAAACATTATATATATAACCTTTTTAAAATAAAAAATTTCAATAACTATAAATATATCAAAAAGTTTTTATAAATATATTTAACATTAAATTCTTAAAATCTACAAATCTAACATATAAAACTTTCAATCTACATACAAAACAACAACCTAAAGAAAAATATAATAATTACAAATTTAATAATTACAAAAATAGTTTTTAATCACAAAAAGGTTTTATAAATATATATTTTTTAATAAATAGAATATAATTTAATAATTAAAAAATAGTTTTTAATCACAAAATGGTTTTATAAATTTTAAAAATAAATTTTAATAAATAGAATATAGTCTAATAATTACAAATTTAATAATTACAAAAATAGTTTTAAATCACAAAAAGGTTTTCTAAATATAAAAAACCTTTTAATAAATATATTATAGTTTAATAATTACAAATTTAATAATAAAATAATAGTTTTTAATCACAAAAAGGTTTTATAAATATAAAAAACACTTTTAATAAATATATTATAGTTTAATAATTACAAAAAATTGGTTTTAATCACAAAAAAGGTTTGATAAATATTAAAAATATTTAATAAATATATAAATGATTTTATTATTCAAAAATATATTTAATATAAAAAAACGTTTTCATAATTATTAATTTGATTTTTAAAACCACAAAATTAATAAAACTTTTAAAAAATTTCTAAATCAACTCAATACAACAAATAATCACGATCAAATCACAATCCTAACAAAAAAAAACTACAATCAAACTTCCATTACACAATCCTACCAATCACCCTAACAAAAATCTATCAAAAAACTTCTAAAATCATCAAATCTATTTAAAAACCTAACAAATAGAACCTAAGAGAGTGAGATATGGTCCTTACATGATTTGTGAATGAAATTGAGGAGGAATAGGAGGATTCACCGGCGGAAATCGGAAGAAGAAGAAGGAGGTCGGCAGAGTTCACAAGGAGAAGAAGGGAGAAATGGGGAAGAAGAACTGTTTCGAGTCTATAAAATCGATAGGTCTGACGGAAAAAGGCTGTCGGAATTTCCTCGAAATTTCTAATTTAATTTTCGCAAAATATTTGGCGGCTTCCTTTGCCCGGGTAAATGAAAATATTCGGAGTGAACGAATAATCCTCGGAAAATTCAGAGGAAATTCCGAGGAATAAATGTTTGGAGTTTCAAAACATCAATTTTTTTTTGTCATATATCATTTCTTATACAAATGTAATGCATACCAATGAGGATTGTTTGTATAGATGATCATAAACCATGTAATAACAAAATTACAAAATGAATTGTAAGTATTCTCGTTACCATTCATTAAAGTGTATAAGTGTTTATCTTATGTTGTGAGGATTTCGTTCATACATTCGGAAGAGTGTTTATAATCGGGTAACACACCAATTTCTGACATCCTATCAGTTTAAGACACTTAATAAGGCTTATATAAGTGTTATTCAAACCGCAAAACGTTGTTTTCAACTAAAAAAACCCTACTTCCTCGGAAAAATCTCAGATTATTCCGAGGAAATTCTGAGGAAAATTTGAGTATCCTCGGAATTTTCCGAGGAACAGAATTTCCTCGGAATTTTCCGAGGATTACATGTTACGGGTTTCAAAACATCAATTTTTTTTGCCCTATATCATTTCTTATACAAATGTAATGCATACCAATGAAGATTTTTTTGTATAGATGATCATAAACCATGTAATAACAAAATTCCAAAATGAATTGTAAGTATTCTCGTTACCATTCATTAAAGTGTATAATTGTTTATCTTGTGTTGTGAGGATTTCGTTCATACATTCGGAAAAGTGTTTATAATCGGGTAACACAAAAATTTCTGACATCATAATTAGTTTAAGACACTTAATAAGGCTTATATAAGTGTTATTCAAACCGTAAAACGTTGTTTTCGACTAATAGACCCTACTTCCTCGGAAAAACCTCAGAATTCCGAAAAAATTCCGAGGAAAATTTGAGTATCCTCGGAATTTCCTCGGAATTTTCTGAGGCTTTTCCGAGGAAGAGAAACCTTATAATCAAATCCATAAATTCTATTCCGAAGAACATGTTTTCCTTGAAATTTCATCAGAAAATACCGATGAGTGGGGAGTTCCTCGGAATTTCCTTGGAAATGTTTCGGAATATTCCAAAGATCACATTTTCCGTCGGAATATCCGTCAGAATTACGCTGTTTTCATGTAGTGATCCTATTCTAGGGTTGAATATAGAATTCTAGTATGTGATGATTTCCAATAGCTATAAAATATTTAGGGGGGGGTATTCAAATTAACATTTGAGGTGATTTCAATAACAGTGATTTCAAAGTATTTTACGTAATGTCAAATTCAATAACAGTGGATTTTAAATGAATTTTTAAAATACACCTAAAACTCTCAGTTGAATACAACCCCCTTAAATTTGATAAAAAAAACGTCATTAATCAAAACCTTTGTATTTGTATTGGTATCGTTATCGTGTTATTATCCAAATTTAAGTTTTTGTTAGTACGTGTTTAGAAGTTCGTGGCAAAATTTTCTTTGTAAAAGCACAATTTTAAGAGTTTGAAATAAACAGTGGTAATAATAAAGTTAGTTCTTACGTTTTACGTCAAATTTTAATTTCTCTCATTCGGATGACAGTGTATAATTGCTTGCTTGATTCTGATTTTTGTAGGTTTTATGGTAAAGTGTAATATGGTATCTTATTACTGCAGTTACATGCTTCTTCTGTGGACTGTAGTAGGATTGTAAGTTGATGAGTTTGGTTTGGATAACGCTATACTAGCTAGAGGGTAGATTGATTTTTGAAAAATGTGTTACTAATGTGCAGAAGCGGATGTACATGGCTAAATGGGGTGTCACTTGACACACCATTAATTTGAATTTTAGTTTATGATTATGTGTTTTTATAAAATTTGAACTCCCTTAATTTTGACATCTGACACCCTATTAACGACAACCCACTTATTTTAAATGGATAAAATACTAAAGTTAGTAAGATTGTCTAATCAAAATATTTATTGACACCTATTAAAAAAATTTCTAGATTTTCCACTGCTAATGTGCACATGATTAATATTACGAGACTGGGGTTGTCGATACTTGAGCACTTAAAAATGTGGTGGTTGATACTAAAATGTATATATTACTGTGAACTTTGTTTTTGGAAATAGAAACTGAAACTTTTTGTGGTTGTGTGAAATAGGAATGTGCAATTTTTGGAGCTCTTTATAGTACTGCGTATTATGTGTGTATACATCCTCTTATTTAATAAATACTAGTTTACCGGCCCACACCCTGTGCGGACATAAGAAAGTTCGAAATATGGATTAAATAGTGTATAGCTTTAAAAGCAACAGATTGACTCGGGATCATCATATTTCTGTCATTTGGAGAAAGCTTTAGCCATGGAGAAAAGTCGGTACTCAATATTTGACATTGTGTGTATGTATAGTTGCAAAGTTCCAAAATAATTAGTGTGTTTAAGAAGATGATTCATTAAAAATCCGAATTCTAAATAGTGTATAGTTTTAGAAGTAACTGATATTATATTATCCTCTGTAATTAGAATTGTATTATATATGTGTTGTAATTTTTGGTTTTAGGTGAATAATAGTATTATGTTTAATTTTTTCGTCAAATTTATGTACACATATTAAAAGAAATTATAATAAATTTCAAAATATTATCCATAAATATTATTCCACCCGGGTTCTGAATTTTATTTTTAATTTTGAGCATATGTAACGACCTTTGTAGACTGAAAGTTTAAATAGTATAATTTTTTATGTTAGTCTTGGTTCATTTGTTTGAAAACCTAATCTTCTAAATATAATTATTTTGTGAATTTAAATATAATCCTAATCTTTTAAATACCATTTGCGATTCAATTTAAGGTTTGGCTTTTTCATTTGTTTGATCTTATTGCAATTTAAGTGTTTTTGTCGGATTTATTAAATCATATTGACAAAATTGTGAGTAAAAGAAGATTAGTTTTTTTTTTGAATTAAGAGTTAAAGGTTAGTTTTTTAATTCAATTAAAAGTTGGGAGTTTATTAGGTTTTTTGAATTAAGTGTTAAAGGTTAGGTTTTTGAATTTCTACATTGATTTTTTTTTTTTTTTTAATGTGAACATTATATATTTTTATGTGTCACCTGTAATGAAATTTTCTAAACGTATTAATTTATATTTTTATACATTTATATTTGTTTTCATATTAAGTGTTCTATATTTTTTTATAAGTTTGCATTGTAGATGTATCATATATTTGTCATTGTATAACAATCATATTGAGATTAATGTTTATTGTTTATTAAATAATAACATGCTTTAATTTTTATGATCTTATATAAAACACACATATATCTTGCAAGTGTATTTAATTTTCTATAGAAATAATGAAGAAATTTGTTTTTAAGAATCATTTAGATATATTTTCTTAAATATTTTTTCTTAACAAAATAGTAATCACAATCTCAATGAAAATAATAATTATGATTTGGGTTACAGTGTTTAATCATTATTTTGGATAAAATTTGATATGATTAATAAAAAATCCATTAGAATATTTATTTAAAATTCATTATATACTTTAAATTTTCAAAATCATATTTATAAGCAAAATAATATATTATATATAAATTTAATAACATATATATCAAACTACATAAAATTAACATATAAAATTGTTTTCTTTGAATACTTGAATAGATAATCAATATATATTTAACTATTTTTTTGTGTTTTCAGTATACTTTGGCTATTTTATACATTTTCTTTTGACTATTTACATATATTTTCGAGTTTTTTGGAAATCTTAAAGGTATCTTACATATTTTCAATGTTTTTAATATACATTATATCTAAAAATAATTATATATTTAAGTATATAAATCTATTTCGGATACATTCGGGTACCTAAAATACTTCGGTTCGGATCGGATTTGGTTTCGGTTTTATAAATACTGAAATTTTGAACCTGTTCGGATATTTAATCAATTTTGGTTGGAGTTCAATGCTACTTTTTCGAATCAGATTTGGCTCGGTTCCGAAATAAAATTATAAATTTTGAATATGATAAGCTTTAAATAATAAATAATCGGTTAGTTGTCCAATTTGGTTAGCCAATAATCGGGATAAGTTAACCAATATTAGATTTGAATTAGTTATTTTGATTTTGGTTAAAGAACAATTGTTATCCTTATGTCCAAACATGTTTCCAAAAGACATATAAAATATATTATTTTTTTGTAATTATTGAATGTGTTTATCTTAGTAATTTTTTCTTTATAATAAATTCGACATATAGAGTCTCTCTGGTAAACTATGTGTCTTCTGGCTTTGTTTTATTTCCACTCCAATCAACATATTTATTTGGCTTTGACCAGCGTGTTCGCGCGATTGTATTTTTTCCATTTGTTATTTACTTTTCATGTCACTATTAAGACTGTGCAAAAAACACGAATCCAAAGATTCGAACCGATTCCAGTCAAAAAAATTAGTATCAAACCCAACCTGAAATTGATAAAATATCTGAATTATTCAAAAAATTTTTATTTAGAGAATCGAAACCAAATCCAAATCGAACTATTTGGATACTCGAATGTATCCATAATAAAATGTATATATTTATATACATTAATTATTATTGAAATTAATAATATATATATATATATATATATATATATATAAATAAAACATCCAAAATATATATCATACTTTTAAGTTCGTTCAAATACTTGAAAATATATACAAATAGTCTAAATTAAATAATCTAAAATAGTTAAAGTATACTCACAACACCAAAAATACTTTAGATAATTATTGATTTTTTTATCCAAATATTTAAACTAACCAATATTAGTAGAAAAATCTCTTTCTAGTTGCGACAAGTAATAAATATGATAAAAAAAATTGTTACCTTTACAGCTCGTAAAAGAGCTAACTCATCACCAGTTCTCTTCAAAATAGGAAATAGTTAACATTTCGACCACCACGATTCTCGATGCATCACCTGAACATGCTTGCTTCAAAAACAGTTGCGAGGTTTAAAAAAATTATATCTAAAACAACAGAAAACAAAAGATAACATAATTGACACATAGCAACTTCTCCAAGATTGACTACTTGGCCCATAACAGGTATTTAAGCAACGGAATAATTTAAAATTCCGATAAAGTATTACAAAACAAAATAGATAGCATAGTCGTTTTGTGTACATACCAATTAGAAAAATGTTTTGAGCTTTCTATTACCAATTTCCTCGTAGTTTGCTAGAGAGGGGAAGTGATTATCATTACGATAATCAGTACATCTTATCACCGTATCTTCGATGATGGTCATTTTGTATTGAAGTTTCGATGGTCTATATTGAAACTTCATTCTCCTAGTTGTAGGTCGAGTTGAACTCGATATACAGAACTCTTTTGTATGATGCATGCATTTTTTGACCCTGCAAAAAGTAGTATTAGATTCAATAGAATATGACATCACACATATAATAAATTTTAAATGTGTGCTCTTACCGTTTCATCTGCGAAGATGCACTCAAGAGTTTCTACCCCATAATTAGTCTTTGGTTTCCACGAATGAGGAAGCTTTAATCGAATTCGCCATTGGTCTTTATAAGGCTTGAGATCATTGATAAGAACCATTTTCTTGCGGCAGAATTTTTTGTTTTCTGAGATGTGTATGGATGTTAGAGACGTCTTAGAGTTGGCATATATACATAGGTGGAGAATGTATGTTAAGAAGAGTAATGACGTGCTCAGATTATGTGCGTATATTCTCTGCTTTAAATATTTAAACTAAATCATATCTTTGGAAACTATTATGGGAGTGATTTCGTAAACATTGTTATTTATTATTACGCAGATTATTATGGTAACTAATTAGGAAGGCATCCGACGGAAATTATCAGGCAAGATAACAGATAAAAAAGATATTTACCTTGGAGAAAAAGAAAATGTGATAAGAAAGCTTAGCATTAAATAATTAGGTAATATTACTAAATCAAATATTTTGAAAATATATGAGACTGATCTATAAATGTAGTAATAATTGTTACCGCAAATTATGGTAACTGACGGAAATTATAAGACAGAAAATAATGATATTTTATTTCACGATTTTAGCTTGTGGAGAGATTGTTTCCATGTACCGATTATTTTTACTTGTTTGGTTAATTAAACTATATGGTTTAGAAGATAAATGGGCCAACATAATAAGAAAATTGGCTACATGCGTGTGTTAAAGAAATTACTAAAAATGCTATAATTAAACCTACTTCCAAACATATTTCGTTAAGTCTACTAAATCATGTATCCAAACAAAACTGAAATGTACTATATAATATATGAATAATCATTACAATCCTATATAACATACATGAAAGATAAATGAGACTATATATAGGAAAAAACTTTTCCTTTATTTATTATCATATCATATTTTATAATATGAGTAATCATTACAATCCTAGATAACAAACAAACTAAATACTATTTGCTAAATTAAAATTTATTTCAATCAATACAATTTCGTTTTGTCATATCAGAATCATCATTACAAACATACAAAGACTAAATAACTTGTTAAATACCAGTATTAAAAAATCTCCACTATTAAATTAGACAATTGTTTTATAAATAAATCAGTTAATTATTTTAATTACTATTTATTTCAATCAGTACAATTTCGTATTGTCATATCAAAATCATCATTACAAACATACAAAGCCTAAACTTGTATTGTGATATCAATAACTTGCGCAAGTAATGTATTTTTTAAATAAGTTAAGACATTTAATATGAATTATTAAATTTAATAGATTAAACAACTTGTGAAAGGTATGTATAATTAAAATAAGATAAGTCATTAAAAGGAATTAACAAATTTGATAAATTTAATAATCAAAAAATTAGATATGTTTACATGCGCAAGAAATGTATATTGTCAATAAGGAAACATTATATTGTCTCCTCTTTCTCTATATTAAATGATGTTTCTATTTTCTTGATTTTAGAAATATTTAAATAATTTTAAATTGAATGCGGATTTTTGGTGGGTAAATATTTAATCAAAAAATATAATTTATTAATCTTTTAATTCTTAAATAGCCTTTATGTAGTATTTTTAAAATTTGTTATATATTTGAGAAAAATATATTTTCTGTTTGCGAC
This sequence comes from Erucastrum elatum, assembly GCA_900406325.1. Classification (NCBI taxonomy): domain Eukaryota; kingdom Viridiplantae; phylum Streptophyta; class Magnoliopsida; order Brassicales; family Brassicaceae; genus Erucastrum; species Erucastrum elatum. The sequence continues at coordinate 31,212 of OVBX01000543.1, forward strand.
CTGCGATAATGTATTTAACTATTTTTAAAATGAATGTGGAATTTTGGTGGATAATTAATTAGTAAATATAAATTATTTAGTAATACTTAAATTCTGAAATAGCCTTTATGTACTATTTAGTGAATTTTTAACATATATTAGTATAATATATATGTGTGTTTTTCTAACAATAATTATATAAAGGATAAGAAATAATTACTAATTTTTAACGTATTTTAGTATAAAATAAAATGTATGTGTGTGTTTTTCTTACCAGGATAAGAAATCACATACAATTTAGATTTATGAAAATATATTATCGCAGGTTGAAAACCAAAATTATATTTTATACTAAATTTAAATATATATATATATATATATATATACTAATTCTATAGTTGAGAGTGTTTGAAAGCCAATATTAAGTGGTTCTAGATTCAGGATAAGAAATCACAAACAATTTAGATTTATGAAAATATAACACGGTTTTTACTTAATAAAATTCCAAACTTTACTAATAAACAAAAATCCCAACCTAAACTAAGATAGATCAATAAGATTTGGTATTTTCCATTGCTAATATTTATACAATAGATGAAAAGGAAACACGGTTTTAAAATGCTGAAAATTCCAAACTTTACTAATAAACAAAAATACCAACCTAAACTAAGATAGATCAACATGATTTTAAACTATTTGCATGTTGCTAAAATAAACATCACTGGTCATAAGAAAATCCCAACTTTAGAAAAGATAGATCAACGATTTTTAACCTATGTGTGCATATCAACTGAGTATCAACATGCAAAAATGAGAGAGATAAAGGACAGATGAAAAAATGAGAGAGAGAAGAGAAAGATGAAAGAACTTACTCAAGAAGAATCTGGAGAGACAATGTTTGGAGAAGTTGGGAAGTTATTAGGGTTGTCGACTAAGTGAATGACTCGAGTATATATAAGTCATACGGTTGCCTTATTTATTTTTGCAAAGATATTTTATAAAATGAGTAATCCCCCTAATATTTTCTAAATAACACATTAATTTAGTTAGATGGTGATTCAAAATGTCAAATCAAAATCATCATTATGGAAACTAAATACAATTTGCTAAATAACAAAATAATTTATTTTGATACAATTTCGAATTGTCAATTCAAAATCATCATTACAAACATAGAAAGACTAAGTTTAAAATACATACATGAATTTTACACTAATTACCAAATTTATTACATTGACAAAGTGTATGATTTCTTGTATACATAGGTTGATACGGTTGCAGCATGTATTAATATTATGGTGTAATACTATAAGTATGAACATATTTTATTTCCAATAGTAAACAAAGTATAAAGTTTTAAAATATATTATTATGATTTCTTTGTCAATTATGAATTACACTACAAGAAAGTAGTGAATTAGCCACCGATTTTTTACATTGCTAGAAGGGACAATCCGTAGCTAAAATGCATAAGGCCACGGATGGCGACAAATGGAGACCGTGGCCTCAGCACCGACGCTAAACGTGATCCATCGCCGATCCGTAGCCAGCTCGCAACGGATTCGCGAGAGCAATAGCCGTGACTAATAGCAACGACATGGCTACGGCAATGTCTGTGGCTCATTAGCTACAAAGTGTAACTACGTTTTATCTTTGGCAAAGTTGTAGCAAATATAGCAACAGATTAGATTACAAAAGTCGTATCTGAAGTATGGAATTTGAATGTAGCAACAGACAAAACCTTGAAGGTGCTTCTGTTTTAGTTGTAGCCAAAGTAAAAAAAAGAATTGATATTAAGAAAATATATAAATGATTCTAAAACATTATATATTCAAATTTCACAAACAGAAAATTGTGGCTCTAAATCACCGTCAGTTCCATATCTAAATTACTGTATATGCTCAATGGTGCTAGGAGGTGCGGGTGGAGAAGGGTCTGTCACAGGCTCACAGCTGCCACTTCAGTTGGAGAATCAACTTTTGTATGGCTCGACTATCTACAAAAACAATGTTACCAAGCTGTTACAGTCGAGCATAACCATGCCATAGTACGATTGCAAAATAAAGAACTAATCAAACATTTATCATTATATACAGAGAGCTAAAGCAACAAAAAAAAAAAAACAGAACACAAAGTATAAAACATATACCTAGTAAAAAGATTATCCCAAAAATAGTGTGAGCTGGAGCTTTGGATGTCAACCTCCTCACGAAGGATACTGGTGAAACAACAATCTTCACCTATATATGTAAAGTTACAGGAAAATACATAAGGCAAATGGGATATAAGAACCGAATATAGACACATAAAAGACACAAAGAGAGTTTATTTGTACCATGTCTCATTTCTTCTCAGATGTAGTAGCTCGTTGATGCTTCGCAGTGGGAATCTCGGCGGTATACATGGATTAGCAGCATATCCTCTTGAAGGGAAGCAGCCATGGCATGGTTGGAACTTGGAAGCATCCTATAACTGATAGAAATTCAAAGACAGTAGAGAAATATAAAACGGCATTGGAATTTTTCTCAAAAATATAAAACTAGATCTATGAGGATACTTTCAATAAATAATTGACAAACCACAGCAATTTAAGGAAGAGCTGACGATAAACAAATATTTAAAAAGAGAACCCTGAATCGAATTTACAATAATAGTGTGATTTCACTAAGAAAACACAGACATTGAACCCACAAGCAATTTTAATCGATTACCCAGGTCCGAGTTGAAAATAAAAGAAAAATCTGTCGTAAAAGATTTTAGGAGGTAGGAAGTGAGATATAAGAGGTAACCTGTGAGAATCTTTGCCGTGAGAGCTTAGAGGCTTCTTCTTGCTTAGAAAAACAGTGCTGAGATGTCTAAGAGAACAAGATAAGAAACAGTGTAATTTTAGATCTACAAAGGCTCAGAGACGAATAAGAGAAACTTCAAATCAAACTGAAACCATAACTGAGACCCGCTGTTAAGGAGACATATAGTCTACAGAATCGAAACCCTTTAACAGAAACAGATAGTGAAGACAAATCAAAACCCTTATCTGAACAAATGGAAAGAGGGGTATGAAAGAAATGTACCCGAAGATTCAACTCCGGTGGCTGTGGACGACGACGATTAGAGATTTTTCCGGTGTGAACCGTGGAGAGAAGCACCCGATAGCATAACGGAGGCGAGATCGAGAAGAAGACTTGAGTTTCGAGAGAGAGTGAGAGTTTCGTCTTTTTTTTCCTAAGTTATCCTGAGTTAAGTGATAACAAGCTTTTGGCCTCAAATTTTTTGGAGCTAAACCCAAAATTACTTGGGAGGGAAATGAAAAACAGAGGAAATTAGTGGAGCCTAAAATATCGACAAAAAAGTTGGAGACAAAATATTCGAGAGGAAAATGTGTGGAGCCAAAATAACTAATGGAGAGAAATAAATTTAAAATGAAAAAAAAATAATATTATGATAACCAAATTTATTCAGTTTTAGTAGTTTAATATATATTTCTAACTATTATAAATTTACTAATCAAATGTCTTTTTTATTTTTAACAACTTCTTAACTATAAACACTTAACCCTAAACCACAATCTCTAAAATCTAAACCCTATATCATAATCCCTAATTAGAGTAGTAACCAATTTTTTTCATTTTGACATCACAAACTTATACAATTTTAATAATCTAGCATTAATTTCTAAGAAATTAATTTTTGCTATGTAACAAGTTTTTAACTATCAAAATCTTAACCCTTAACCCTAAAATCCAAACCCTATACTATAATCCTTAACTCAAGTATCAACCAAGCACAATAAACATAAAATTTAAGTGTTTCAAACATTTAACACAAATACACACTATCTTAATCCAAACATTCCTAGTTTCAAACATATATCACAGATGTAAACTTCAAACACATAACACATACATATCATTTAGATCCATAAATATTCATAGACATGTATTTGCTAACTAGAAAACTTTCGGCAACAATTTGTTCCTCGCTAATTAGTAGCTATTTAGCTAGAGAATGTCTATAGATGATATTTTTCGCTGGATAGCTATAGATCGCCACGGATTAGCTACAGATTTAACATTTTTTCGTTTTGTCGCCATCCGTCGCAACTTTCATCGCTAATAGTTATGGCTACGGAAATGTCTTCGCGAGTCCTTAGCTATTTTCAATAATTCTTGTAGTGTTAATATTTGCCTTATTTGAGTATAGAAATTTAATTTGCATTGATTCGTTGGAGCAAGCTTACCAAAACTATAATATGATTGCCTTGCCCATAAAATATACAAATTTTTAATATACCATATATTTCCTCTTAAAATATATATGGAATTTATTTATTTTTGCTACAATTTCGAATTGTAAACTCAAAATCATCATTATGGAAACTAAATACAATTTGCTAAATAAAAAATTATTTATTTAGATACAGTTTCGAATTGTCAAATCAAAATATCATTATGGAATCTAAATACTATTTTCTAACTAACAAAATAATTTTATTTTGATACAATTTCGAATGATCAAATCAAAATCATCATTATGGAAACTAAATACAATTTGTTAAATAACAAAATAATTTATTTAGATACAATTTAGAATTGTCAAATCAAAATCATCAAAATAATTTGTATAACTCTTCTTGGTATGCTAACTATATAAGAACGCCTTCTCATGTTTCAAATTATTATACAAATTTAGGCTTTGTATAATAATTACTAATTTTGTATAAGTATTCTTGGTTTTGTCTTAATTATAAAAAGAGTATAAAGTTTTGAAAACTATTATTATGATTTCTCTGTCAATTACGATTTAAATATATATTTAAGCATTGAGTATAGAAATTCAAGTTTCATTGATATGTTATTGCAAGCTTACCAAAACTATAATATGATTGTCTTGCTATAATATTAGTATACCATATTTTAACTATTAAAATATATGGATTTTTTTTCCTTCTGAAAATATTTATTCATGGTGAAATACAATGTTTGAAACATATGCCGACGGATATCATCAAATCCCCGGCAACAAGAACCCAAAGGAAAGGCCACTAGAACCCACATTGGGGTGACTTACGAAACTAAAGACAATTTAGAGCTCGAAAACGGGACAAGAACACAGCAGACAAAAAGCCAACAACACACATAGGATAAATCAGTACAAAGAATCTTCCAACATAGCAAAAGCAGTGATCTGGAAAAATCGAAGCTGCCCTCGGCCAAACGATGATACCATCCACTTCTAGAACCCAAGACACTCCGTCTTCACAACCCGGACCTATCGTTGCCGCCTATGGCCTGCCGAACGATACCGTCCCCAATAGTAACCAAAAACCAAGACTTCACCACCGACAAAAGGGACCGTTTCACGATCCTTAAAACTTTCTGATATGGTTGGGACGCACTGTCTGATGTCCACTTTACCCCTAGATAGAAGCCCACGATATACCTCCACACAAACAAGCCTTGTCGATTGATTCCATACCAGATACATTCAGTAGCAAACCACACCGACGAGAGATCACTGCATCCACCATAACTAGAAGAGAAAACTGCAACTGATATTGTCAAACACCATCTCGGTGCATATACAGAGAGGGCAATGTCTTCTGGTCTCAGTCCCGCTATCGACCCCAAGCTTGTCACAGAGACAACCCATCCACTTTCTAGACCGATAAGGCTCAAACCAACTAACGAGCCTACAAGTAACACAAAGACAAGACCATCACATAAACCTCCAATGAAGCAAGAGCAAGAGGTGAAGAGCACGAAAAGAGAGTCAACAATTCAAAATCAGAATGCGTAAACAATTACAAACCCAAAACGACCAAACCCTAGGTGATAAACCCAGATCCGAAATCGAAGGGAACCAGAACCCCAAAACACACTCACGCCATACCAGATCTGAAAGAGAAACTCGGATCGACTCCGACGGCACCAAGAGATGACACCGGCGCTCAAAACCTCTCCCCCCTCTTCACCCCTTTTCACCTTAGAACCAGATGGAATCCAGCAGAAACTAACCAAGCCAACAAAGAACTATAGATATATCCAATCCTCTCACAGCGCCGTGGGGGCCGCCGGAGAGGACAAAAACCCCTGACTTTCCTTCTTCTTTTCGCCTCTCTTTTCGCCGCTGCGTTTTTTTTTCTTTGAATATATGGATTATAAAGACTGTATTAAATATATGGATTCTGTTTTTGTTAAGAGTTGGACGATGATAAAAAATAAATAAAAAAAATATAAAAAAAATCAACCAATAAGATTAAGATAATTAATCCGAAAGTGTCTTTTATTAGTGTCACGTAAGCAGAGATCACTAAAGTGACTTCTCTTTTAATGTATAGGGGAATTATGTACCAAAATTTTCATAACTTACAGAAAAGAACTTTTACGATGCATTTCTCGGATGTCATTCGTGGCAAGTCGAGTCAGTTCATAACTAACAGAAAAAAGTGGAAAAAAAAAACAGAAGACTTAAGGCCCAACAAGGTTCGAACCAGTGACCTATTGATCTGCAGTCAATTGCTCTACCACTGAGCTATGGACCCATGTTGTTGTGAATGTGTTTGAATAGTTTGGTAATCACATTATAAAGGTTAAAAGGTTTCCATATTGTACCGATCATTTTTCATATCTATATTATTAAAACTGAAGTACATTTGTTACTGTTTGGAAACAAGGATATAAGTTTGAATTAGAATTGTTTGGTAATTTAGATAGTAGTATTTTTGTATTTTCTATTATTTGCATATTTAGCTACTGGATTTACAATAAATTAAATATTTCCTTTTTATATTTCTTTTTATTTACATATTCTGACACTGCATTTATAATCAATGTAAATTAGTTAGTTATATTTCAGAAGTTTATCTAATCAAATCGACATTCATATATTGACTATTATTAATACTGTACGATTATTAATTAAATCGCATGTATTGAAGAGAAATAACATTTTTATGTGATTAATTAAATCATCAAATTGCAAATCACAAAAAAACATATATGAGATATTTTAAAACCAAAGATTAAGAATTATATTGAACATAAATTAAATTAAACACCCGCACGGAAGTGCGGGTCAAGTTCTAGTTTTTTTTACAAAAGAAGATAAGATTAAAAAGATATTTTTAACGTAAAATCATTGTTATCAACATATCACTTCCATAAAAGTTTGTTTTAAAGGTTACAGTCTTGCAAACAATGCGATCGGAGAAGGAGGTACATATTTTAAGCACTCCCATGGTTTCTACGGGACAAGATTGCGCTTGATGCCTCAAAGAAACTTGCTTTTCTTCATAGTGACCCTGTCAAAGTGATATACCGAGACACTAAAACATCTAACATTTTGCTCGATGCGGACTACCACTACAAGAAAACATTGATATTCTGAGGGAAATTCCGAGGGAAAATGATTTCCTCGGAAATTTCTGACGGAATTCCGAGGAAATTCCGAGGAACCTCAAAAATGGGGGGTTCCTAGGAATTTCCTCGAAATTTTCCGAGGAAATGTTGTTTCCTCGGAAAATTCCGAGGAAATTCCGAGGAACAATTGTCCGTCGGAATAAACCGACGGATTTTTCCAAATTTCCGA
>OVBX01000544.1:0-38762 GCA_900406325.1 Erucastrum elatum
TCTTCTTTGTTTGCTGGACAGATTTGATTTGGGCCAGAATTAAGACCCATTAATACCACAATAATCAAATAGAAAATCGAACTCCCCCTCCTCAAATAATTATTAGAGAAAGTTTGACCAACAATAAACAACAAACCTAGTTGAATGATCGAGAAGAGTAACGAGAACATGCCCATTCAGAGATTAGGACAAAAGTTCACAAAACTCCAAAAAAATATTAAAATTATAGACGCGAGCTCCATTTAACCATTATTGATTATTATTATTTTTTAAAAAATCAAACGAAAAAAAATAATACCCCCGGTTCACCAATGTCAGCAGTACAAAAGTTTCAAAGTTTCAGCAAAGTATGATTTAAGAATCAGCTTCTTCTGTGATTTCCACGAGTTGATCATCTTCGTTTTCAGCTTGGACCTCTACATCTTCCGATGATGAACGGATCATCTCTAGCTCGTGTGAAACCTCTTTCATGTTTGGCCTTTTTTTCCCTTTCCTGTTAAGACACTTCCGGGCGAGTTTTGCTACCGTTATCACTTGGTCAAGCTTTCTTTCGTTTTTGATCCGAGTAGCAATCATCTCAGCAACTCTGTTCTCTTTCATGGCCTCGAGGAAATGATTTGCCAATCCTCTGTCTTCTTCAGACCCGTCACGGTGCAATGGTCTCTCTCCTGTAATGAGCTCCACTAGTACAACCCCGAAACTGTATACATCACTCTTGTCAGTGTATTGGCTTGACAGGAAGTACTCCGGATCCATGTACCCAAAAATGCCTGCAACTAACGTTGTCAAGTGAGTTTGATCAACAGTTACGGATCTCGAAGTTCCAAAATCAGACACCTTGGCTTGGTACGTCTCATCCAATAGTATATTGGTAGTCTTGATATCTCTATGGTATATTGGAAACAACGAAGCTGAGTGCATGTACGAAAGTGCTCCTGCAATCTCTATAGCTATGCGAAGACGTACTTCCCAAGTCATCGTGTAATCATCTGTTTCATCATGAAGTCGCTTGAAAAGATCTCCGTTAGGTATGTATTCGTAAACCAAGATTGGAACTTCTGTCTCCAAGCAACATCCAAGAGTTTCACAATGTTCCTATGGTTAATATGCGAGAGAAGGACGATCTCGTTGATAAAATCTTCCATCTATAAGTTTGTATTGACTTGATAACTTTACAATACAGAGTATCAGAGTATATATACAGGGAGTTGCTAGGGTATTCTACTTGATGACAATATACATGTTTACATAAATAGATTATATGATTGTATCAATCGTATATTGTGATTGATACTTAATATCCCCCCTCAAGATGGTGGCACCTTGGTGACTCCAATCTTGCTTGTGAAGGAAGAAAACGCTGGCCTAGGCAAGGGTTTAGTCATCAGATCTGCTAGTTGATCTTTTGTAGATACATGAACAACCCGGAGAAGACCAGCTTGAACCAAGTTCCGTATGAAATGATAATCCAATGCAACATGCTTCATACGAGAGTGAAAAACAGGGTTGGCACACAAGTATGTAGCTCCCACATTGTCACAGTATATAACTGGTGGTTTGAACTGCTGAATTCCAAGTTCTTGTAGTAAAGAGTTGATCCACGTAAGTTCAGAGGAGGTGTTTGCAACAGACCTGTATTCAGCTTCGGTAGACGATCTGGCCACTGATTTTTGTTTCTTTGAAGACCATGAGACATGATGCTTTCCAACGTAGACAATGTAACCATTAGTGGAGACAAAATCGTCTGAGTCACCTGCCCAATCCGCATCTGAGTAGGCGTGTAGAGAGAATGTATTGCCGCGTTGTAGAAAAATTCCATTTTCTGATGTGCCCGATAAGTATCTGAGGACCCTCTTGACCGCACTCCAGTGATCCGTTGTTGGCATATGCATATATTGAGACAAACGGTTAACTGCAAAAGATATATCCGGGCGAGTGAATGCGAGATATTGTAGGCTCCCGACAACCGTCCTGTACTCCGAAGGATCAGTTAAAGGTGTGCCTGACTTAACAGAGAGTTTTGGGGATGTCGCCATGGGTGTGGAGACTGGTTTGGACCCAAGCATATTCGTCTTTGTGAGAAGATCAACAATGTATTTCTTCTGGCTGAGGTGCAACCCAGAAGAGGTTCTGCGTGCTTCTACACCGAGGAAGTAGTGAAGCTCTTCATGATCTTTTACTGAAAATCTGGTGGCTAACGAGTCCAATGTACGACGGATGAGGAGATTGTCATTTCCTGTAATCAAAATATCATCTACATAGACCAGGAGATAGACAACAGATTTACCCTTCTTCAAGATAAACAGGGATGTGTCGGAGACGGAATTGACGAAGCCAGACCGAAGAAGATAAGTTTGAAGTTCAACGTACCACGCTCGGGGCGCCTGCTTGAGGCCGTAGATAGCTTTGCGAAGTCTGCAGACGTGATTCGGTCGATCTTTGTCAACGAAGCCTGGAGGTTGGATCATGTAGACTTCATCCGTCAGTGTGCCCTGGAGAAAAGCATTATTCACATCTAGCTGACGAATGGGCCAGTTGCAGTTGATGGCGATTCCAAGAACCAACCGAATGGTGGTGGATTTGATGACAGGACTGAATGTCTCTGTGTAATCGAGACCGGGTCGTTGATTGTAGCCCTTTGCGACGAGTCTGGCTTTGTAACGATTGACGGTTCCGTCGGCGTTATATTTGACTGTGAAAATCCAACGACAGCCGACAAGAGTAACATTAGGTGGTGGAGGTACTAGATCCCAACTGTGATTGCCTATTTGTGCATTCATTTCTGTAGTTGCTGCTCGCCGCCAGTGATCATGTTTGAGGGCTTGAATGATAGTTCGTGGCTCAGCCGTTGCGGGAAAGGTAACAGAGAGTAGGTATTTCTTGTTGGGTTTGCTAGTTCCAGTTTTGGCACGAGTGTGCATTGGGTGTATGTTAACGGGGTTTGGTTGAATTTCTGGTTGAGGTTGGGATTGAAATTCTGGTTGAGGTTGGGGCTGCGATGAAGAAGATGACCGTAGAGAGTTAGAAGAGGAGTTACTTTGATGGGCTGAAGTGTGGGTATTCATATTTGGGCTTTGTGTTTGGATATTTTGTGGTGTTGGGTGTTGCTGGGCCGTGGGTTGCGGCCCATTTTCATTTGGAGCAGTGGGCTCAGAGGAGGGAGAAACAGAAGACGAGACTGAGTTGAGAGGCAATACCTGAGATTGATACGGCGACGGTAGCGGAGATGACGTTGATGTCGATGACTGGTGAAGGTCTGAGTTGGGGGGTCCAGGAGACGCCGAAGCCGTTGCGGTAGGTATTGAAACATGAGGTGGCCATGACTGTGACACTGGTTCTTCTGAGTCGGAGTTGCTAGGATCCTTCTGATTGGTGTTTAACGAAGAGAAGGGGAACGTGTCTTCATCAAATTGGACGTGCCTAGATACATAGAGACGACGAGACGGTATGTGATAGCACAAGTACGCACTCTGTGTCGGAGAGTACCCGAGGAAAGCACAAAGAGCTGACTTGTCTTCAAGTTTGTGTTTGTTATACGGTCTCAACCACGGGAAACAAGCGCAACCAAAGACTCGGAGCTTCTGGTAGTTGGGATCCTTCCCAAAAAGTTTCTGAAATGGTGACTTCATCGAGAGTAGCGGTGTTGGTAAGCGGTTGATGAGGTACACTGCCACTGCAAATGCGTAAGGCCAGTAGGACTTAGGAACTGAGGCTTTAGCGAGCAGGGTGAGACCAGTTTCAACAACATGACGATGTTTTCTCTCTGACATACCGTTATGCTCTGGCGTGTGAGGCGGTGATGTGTAATGAGAGATCCCACTCGTCCGGAAGAACTCTCGTAAGGCAAGAAATTCTCCACCATTATCTGAGTAGAAAGTCCCAATCTTGGTTTGTTGATTATTTTCGATCAGTTTTGTGAAGGCAATAACTGTTTCTTTGACTTGGGATTTCTTTTGAAGAGGGTATAACCATGTATATCTGGTAAAGTGATCTATAATCACAAGATAATATTTGTAGTTGTCTGTGGATAGAATTGGAGAGCTCCATAAGTCTGAGAACAAGTATTCAAGAGGTCGTGAAGAGGTAATAGTTGATTGATAGAAGGGAAGTTTGTGGCTTTTATTGATAAGGCACTCAGTGCAAGACAAAGGTTTGTGAGAATTTTTAGAAAGAGGAAGATGAAAGCTTGAGACAACATTGTTTAAAATAGAAGAAGATGGATGGCCTAGGCGGGAATGCCATGAAGCAAGGGTAGCTTTTGAACTTGGAACAGTGGAGACAGCATGCGCTTGAGATACCAGCTTCGGCCATTCATACAGTTCAGCTCTAGTCTTGCCGGAGATTAATGGGACCCCCGTTCTCAGATCCTTCACCTGAAAGGTTTTGGGGAAAAATTCAACAGAGACTCCATTAGAGTTACACAGACGATAAACTGATAGCAGGTTCTTGTTGATTTTTGGTACATAAAGGACATTGTGTAATTGTAAAGAGCGAGTTTGAGTAGGAAGAAATGATGAACCAGTTTTCTGAATCGGAGCAGTGGAGCCGTCTGCGACAATCACATCATTTCCTCCATTGTAGGGCTGGTGAAGTGCTAGGTTGTTGAGATCAGAAGTTATGTGATGGGTTGCACCACTATCCATCAACCAATTCTCCGCACCGTATGGAGAAGACGCAGTGAAGTTTGCACGAGGGTTCCAAGGTATGAACGGACCGGACTGCAGCTGCATTTGATTTCCATTTTGCTGGAAAGCTTGGAGCTGGGCACATCGTTTGGCACTGTGACCTTGGACTCCACAGATCTGACAACGCCCAAGGTAAGGTCGCGGTCCTCCTCTGTTCTGGCTGTTCTGCTGAGACTGGTGAGGTGCCTGAGACTGTTGTTGCTGCCATGAGTTGTTGTTCCTTGAACGGTTCTGGTTGTTGCGGTATTGATTGTTGTTATTCCGGTGTTGAGCAACGTTAGCTGTAACTGGTGCTGGAGAGAGGATAGCATCCGGAGCAGAGAGAAGTTAAGCTTCGTGATTAAGGAGCCTCTCATGGAGTTCGGTGATGGAAGGTGGCACATCCCTTCCTTCAACTTGATCGATGACATTTTTATAGTCATCAGGAAGACCTTCAAGGATCATATCAATCTGATCCTCATGGTCAACAGCTTTTCCCAAGATTGCCAACTGGTCAAGACGTGTGGTGATACCTTGAAGGTAGACGTCAATGGTTTTTGTTTCCTTCTTCCAGCTTTTCAGCTGAGTCTTTAGCTGTTTGATATGCCCACGACTGGGTTTAGCATAGGTGGCAGCAAGGGTGCTCCAGACTTCAGAGGAGCTCGTCGTGCGTGAGACCAACGGCTGGAGAGCAGGAGATATAGCACCGATGAGAGCACTATATATGAGGCGATCTTGTCGCTTCCACAGGGTATACGCTGGGTTCACTGAGATCTGATCAGCAGTGGTGAGCGTTGCAGCAGGGACGGTAATAGATCCGTCAAGATGACCAACGAGATCATAGCCATCGAGCAAGGCATGGATCTGGAGGCTCCACATCAAGTAGTTGGTGGAGTTAAGCTTGGTCACACTAGCCATATTGATGGCAAGGAGGTTTGAGGAGTTGGCGTTAATAGCTTGAGTAACAAAGAGAGGAGAAGAGGTTTCGGAGCTCATGGTTTGTTTTTGAGAAAGAAGAGAATTTTTTTTTTTTTTTTTTAATTTGGAACGTAGGCTCTGATACCATACAACGTTGCAAATTTGGAACGTATCCTCTTCCCATATCTAACTAATTCAAATTTTAATAATTTTTTATTTCAATTTAATTAGTTTCAAATTTTAAACTAACTAGAAGATATAATTTTTGTTATTACAATGAACCATAGATAATAGTTTGGTAGTTGTAAGATCTTCTATTTAATCAATCCCAAAACACACATGTAAAACATATCATTATCATAATAATCTAATAAAATTTTATTATTATTTTAAAATAACATAAAAGATAATTCTACAAAATAGACAGTTAGCAATTATTAGTGAAGCTTATGAAATCAAAAATTTCTCCATCAAAATTTTAATTTCATTTTATATGATTTTTTTCTTTATCGGAGTTTATAGTAACATATATTGAAAAAATATATAATAATTAAAAATATACTTCTATTTAACTAAAACATATAAACTAAATTTAATAAATTATATATGTCTAGACGTTTAACATGTAAACATATATTTATGTAAACATGTATATTGTGATTGATACTTAATACCATCTTGTCTTCATCCACAACTTTGGATCTTTTAACCGCAACAATCTTCCCGTCCACGAGCATTCCTTTGTACACCGTACCTTGACCTCCTTGCCCGAGCACTCTGTTCATACTGAAGTTATCAGTGGCTTTATTCAGCTCCTTTGAACTGAATATCCTTGACGTCTCGACGTTTCCATCCTTTGTGGTTAATTGTTGTTTCAACAACAAGCCTCCATTACGTTTGAAAAACTTCTTGCTGCGTCTGATCCTCCTTTGCCTCTTAACGAGTTTAAACAGCCAAAGTATCCCGACAACAAATAATAATCCAGAGAAACCTATAAGAATGCCTACACCAAACGAAGGATAAACATAAGATACACACTATATCCTCAACTCTATCTATCTAGCTTGTAGGCTTGTAGTTTCAAAGTGCCACTCACCTTGAAGCACGGGGGGTTTGGCCGGCTTGTTGGGTATTTCGGGCTTACTTTCGCACCCGTATGACCCTCCAGGAAGGTTGATGCAGGTAGAATCTTCACCGCAGCTATCAACTTTGCATGCATCAGTGTCTACACAATATCTTGAATCCTTTATTATTCATGATCTAATCATTGTTTGAGGAAAGACGAAAAGAAACCTATACCTTTGCAGCCACCTCTAAGGTATGGGTTCCCTGTGTAACCAGAGTTGCAAAAGCAATTCCTGTAACTCATCCCAGAGAAGTAACCATACTCGCAACCGCAACTATTACTTGAGGAGTAAGAACTATGGAGGGTCAAATTCACGCAACCCCAGGGGCTCCTTGAGTGAAAGTCGGAAGTTACAAAGTACCATCCTAACTCTACCACCTCGTATCCATTGCTATGAATCTGTACTGCCTCGGTAGCATTCGATGGTGTATAACTCTTGCTCGTCAAGAACGCTACTCTACACCCGTTTGCACCATTAGATCTCTCTATATTGACACCTATAGCCTGAGGACGCTCCATAGGTATCCTTGCCTGACAGCATATGTAACCATTACAAATCGAGTTTATCACCTCTTCACCACGCTTGCTGTCATCGCACCTTGCTGTTTCACAACCCAAGGTCTCTGACTCGTTATCCGTCATCAACACCTTTGTACCGCAACCAACCGACACGAGGCGGTTATTGTCAGTGAGGAAGTATGGACTGCCCTTGCCTGTGACATTCAAACCCGGGAGCCATTTTTTAGGTCCTTGAATACTACTACTATTACCAGAACAACCCAACGAAGTCACAGGGACTTTGATCTGAACCACTCCGTATGGTTTGTCAGTGTCTGAAAGAGAGACGTTCACCACTTCTAGGTTGATCATAGAGAGGAACAGAACAGTACTTGTGATAGACTCGGCAGTGGTGGTGTTACAGACAACCTCGTACCACTCGCTGAGATAGCAATCCTTCCCGCCGATCCCGAACGGGAACGGGATGGAGATTCCTCCACAGGTTCTATTACAAGAGGTTGAAGCATTATTATTTGAAAGTGTTGCTGCTGATGAGCTATTGATGAGCAGAGTAAGGACAGATGCTACTATACATAGGAGGAAGTTGTAAGTCTTTGTCTTCATAGTTCAGTTTTCTTTTTCTTGATCGGATCAATCTGCTCTTTGAGGACAAACGTTAATCACTTGCCCTGTGATCTAGTGGAAAGGTCAATACAGTTTTTGGAAAGAAGCGTGAAGCAAGTTACAAAACATTAAAATATATTTTTAAGTAATCATTTCTTCACTTGAGGGATTATTTTAAATTAATGAATGAACACTGGATTATAAAAATCTTTTTATTTGCAGACCAAATGAAAGTAAGACTCCACAGTCTTGACAACATCTCAACTGAAAGGCTCTGTTGTGATAAGAGAGTGCTCTGCTTATGATATTAGAGAGAGAAGCAAGTCGAAGAGAATACAATTGATGGATGTTTGAGCAGAAAAATAATTACCATAATCTGTTTTCTTGAAGTTATTCAAAGCAGTTTGTGTGTATACAAATTTATCAAAAGAAACTCATTAGTTTTCATCAAATGGAGGGGTAATACAATGTAGTACGTTTGGGTTGAGTATTACTGTTGTGAACAAACGCAAATCAACTTTGAATAAAATAGATAAGCAAAACGAATTGAGTCAAATACCCATTTAGGATTTCGTATTATTGTGTGAATGAATAATGATTACAAACTCTTAGATACGTACTAATAAGAGTCTTAAAACCTGATTTCCTTTTTCCTAAACGAATATTGAACTTTTACTGGTGCATAGAGATTTAAGACACATCCATATACGACAATCACCATATCTGTTGTGGAACAAGCGGATGAACATCAGATGTCGGAGCTGCATTATCAAACAAGGAGGCTGGAGCAGTCATACCAACATCCCAAGGCTCATCAATGTTGAACGACAACATGGCTTGATCATCCTTTTCGCCGTCATCATCGTCCTCAATATGAATCACTGGATCACAAGACTTATCATTATTCCAAAATTTGGTATTTGGAAAAATTTGACTTATTTTTTTTTTTTGTCATCTGTCAAACATTTGACTTATCATTATTCCAAAATACAGCTTTTCCAAAATATTCAAATATACGGCCTCCAAAGTGAAAAGGTAAAAAGGGAAAGTAAACTAAGTTTTTTCATAATTTCTAGTTCTTTTTGAGAAAAATAACCATAAGAATATATAATATAGTTTCCGTCCTAATCCACTTCTCATAATTTGTGCAGTTAGTTCAATCAGATATAAGAACTTATATTTTGAGTTGTATGTTGAGACTGCGAGAGCAGGAAATGATCTCCACTAATGCATTGACCAGAGTGTGGTGATACGAAGGAAAAGGTTTACGCAGATCTTGTTAATTGAATGAATGGTCAGGATCTGTGTTTCCCTTTTATATCCTCTTTGAATGGACGGTTAGGATTTTGTCTTTCCCTTCTATATACTCTTTAGATATAATCAGGTTTTTATGTAATTTTTCTTTTTGATGTTGTGGCTCTCTCATAAGTCAGTAACTATGATTGATTATGAATTATTCAAATTTGTATTATAATAATGGTTACATTTCTTTCCACTACACTACACTATACTCAGATTTAAATTTTAGATTTGCTAAATTCTTTCGTTATATGTTGTATTTAAATTAATTATAAATTTAAAATAGTCCTTTTGGTTTCATCACTTTCTCACATATTTTGCCTATATCCACTTTAATAATCTATTGGTATAAATAACAAAAAGAATAACATGATTAGCATACTACATATATGAGAAAGGTACTTTTGGGGGGGGGGGGGGGGGNCAATGAGTTTGTAGATGATTGCCGGAGAATTGGAGAATTTGTGATGATTCTTGTTTAAACACTCTAGAATCTCATCTAAAACAGTGTGATTTAGATTTTTATTTTTATAACTAAGTAACTCCCCTCAAATACTCTAGAAACACTTAAAGTATTCTAAAATCTCCAACTTAAATTTTGTTTAATAACAGTGGATTTCAGAGTGTTTTGTGAAATGACAAGCTCAATAATACTAGATTTTAAAGTGTTTTTTAAAATCAATGTTTGAATAACAGTGGATTTGTCATTTTAATACAAATCACTTATAACAGTTATCCAGTGCACATAGTAGTAGTATTGAGCTATGTTAACATCGTTATTTTGAATTCACGTGTTAAATACAAATCTCAGAACATAGTCATATTAACTTTTACCACAATCTTGGGTGACTAAAGATAGATTGTGTACCATATCTGAAGAGGACAAAACCAATAACCAATCAAGAACATCTACTGTTTTTTCTCTCTCTCCCTCTCTCTCTTTCTTTGGCCACAAGGTTTTGGTTTATTGAATTCAACAAAGACTTAGAGAGACAACAGTGTATGAAGAGAGAACGGCTACATTTTAGAGAATATTACTCTCACATACATTTTTTGTCTTTACAATTACTCATAAAAAAACTTTGAGTTTGGAAGACACTTTCTCATGTCTTTTTGTCTATTTTGCCCTTGTACTAGACATTAACATATCTGAATAAATAATTGATTACAGATATTTTTAAATTTATTAGTTTGCATCAATAGCACAAAATCTTCAGATCCCCTTTCTCATTATGTTCTTGTTCTTGATTATGTTTTCTCATTTTGTTCTTGTTCTTGATTATGTTTTCTCATTTTGTTCTTGTTCTTAATTATATTTTCTCGTTTTTTTCTTTATAATGATTATTAAAATCACAGAACCATTAAAATCCAGATTATTTTTTCCAATTGATGATCGGCCAAAAATTGATGGTGCATTGGATGGTTCACGATGACCAGAAGCAAGATTTGAAAGTGAAGGGGGGGGGGGGGGGGGTTGGGNATTGAAAAATGAAAGGGGCTTATGTTTGTCACTTTCACATATGAGAAATTGAAAATCCATAAAGGATGCTATTGAAGGAATTAGTGGAGGTCATGGTCAAGATGGCCGTGGACACGGCGGTGGAGATGGTGATGGTTACGAAAATTGTGGTTATGGAGGTTGTGGCTATGGAAGAAGATGTGAAAGGAAATTATAAACATACTTGGAAGAGGCAATTGAGATTATGGAGATTGTGGTTATGAAAGAAGAGGTGATAAAGAGTTAGAAATAGATATGGAAGAGGCGGTTGTGGTTATGGAATAGGCAGTGGTTACCGTAGTGGTGGCGGTTGTGGTTATGGAGATGGCAATGACACATATGAAGCGAAGGTCGGTGGTGGTTATTAAGATGGCGGCAATTGCCATATTTGCGTCCTCTATAGGTGTGAATGTCGTTTTCGGGGATATGTCAGGTGTGGATGTGATTGCTACGGACAGAGGATGTGTATATGTGGTCGGTGTGGACGGCAGCTGTGTGGATGTGGTGGTTGTGGACATTAGAGTTGGTGATCAAATATGTAGTGATCAGCCAGTATGTCCATCATGTTATGTATATACTTTGTTAGTTAGGTTTTATACAAAATATATCCATCAACTACGCAGTGATCAGAATTAGTTAGCTTCTATACAAAGTATCTCCATCATGTTATGTCCACAAAAACATAAACACACTTGTATATATAATCATAGAAATCATATCCACGTCTCTCAATCCACGAGTTTTCCATCCATATTTATATATTGTATAAATGTTAAAATATAAATATATATGTAAATGGATGTCAAGTTATAGAGAATAGAAATTAGAATTTTTTGAATCAATTATAATAGTTTTATGTATCTTAGAAAACAAAGAAATACATTAAATGTTAAATGAATAACAATAACAAAAAAATGAGATGTTTTAACTATTATCTTTAAAAAATGAACATGAACACTAACCTTCGTTGATTTTGTTCAGCCATTAATTGCACCTAGCTTTATTTAATAAACACTATAACCAAGCCATCCGTAAACCGTCGGATCTTCTTGCACAAAATTCATCTAACAGCCCAAAATAATTTTCATTAGTCCAAACACCTAACTAACTCTACAGTTGCTTCAAAAGAAACTAATTCTTTTTTACACAAAAATAAGGTCAGTGTGGTCTTAAAAATAACAGCTGGCTACATATTATATGCTAAATTCACAATGTGTCTTTCAATGTTAATAAAAAAGTCATAATGGGTCTCTTTTTGTAACTTTTTCAAATCTTAGAGACTGTCTATTTAACACGCTTAGACGCTATTAAAATTGAATGATTAAAATTATAGAATTTTAAAATGCATATTAATGGCTTGATAGAAATTATGTCCTTGAGTGAAATTCACACATGATTTTGAAAAGCTCAAGATCGTAACCGCTCCTTTATCGTTCAAATATTTATGCAACTTTGATATTTTTTTTTGTTCTGGTTCATTCATGTCTGTGAGAATAAGAATCATATAATACCTAAAAATTCAGATTAATTAGAGTTTTGGTTTGGACTTTTGATAATACAACTATCTACTAAACAAAAATTGGGTCTTCTCACTTTTTATATGTGTTAGAAAATTTGATTTATATACACATGTAAATAACAACATCAGTTATATGTTTAACCATACTACACGTGCAAAGCAAAGTATATGATATGGTGAAAGCTACAAAATTTGGTTTAATTGATTTTGACAATAACTAATGGGGTCGGTGTGTAATTAATAAAACTTGGAGAGAGTATTTGAATATGTTAAAAACTTAAAATACGTACTCTCCATCGAAGAAAACTCGTGACGTCTGCTTCTCCATCTCCTCAACGTCCAATCATTCACATCTCCGTTGTCCGTTGCCTCACCGCACTCATCTATGGAGATATTACTTCGTTCAAAGACGAAAACACGATAAATGAAGAGCATCTATCCTTGTCGTCGTTTCAACAGCTTGTGGAATCGGTTTCGTGGTTTGTGTGTGTTGCAGTGTTCTGTCCCTGCACTGCACGAGAATGATAAAAAGGAAGAACCCTAAAATGATGTCGTCTAAGATCTCTACGAGGAAGGTCAGCATAGACCCTACTATCGATTTGGAGAAACAAAGCTCAAGTTCAAGCTCTGTTTCTGTTAAAGATGTACAAGAAACAGAGAACCATAACAATGGTGGATTGTTTCAAGAATGTAAACTCAGAGAGATTGTGTTACGGAAACTGTTGTTGTTCTCTATTAATATCAATGAGTATATATATACATAGCTTACAATATCTTCTCATGGAGAGATTTGAATATATCTACAACAACCAAGACATATATCTATATTACATCGTATTTATCTTCACCAAACCGAGACCGGTTTGGTCGACTACCTTAACCACTCTTAACACTCCCCCTCAAGTTAGTGCGTGAAGATTGCGAACGCCCAACTTGTTGAGTAAGTAATGAAACGATGCACTACCCAAGGCCTCAGTCATCAAATCTGCCAACTGCTCTGTGGTCCGTACATGACGTAGCGTGATCAGCTCATCATGTACTGCATCGCGAACACTGTGACAGTCAGACTCAATATGTTTCGTCCTCTCGTGAAACACCGGATTCGTAGCGATATATATAGCTGACTTACTGTCACAGAACATCTGCACAGGACCAGTGTGCTTCACCCCAAGGTCTTCCAGCAAAACGTCTTAACCACTTCAACTCCCGCAAAGTTGATGCCATCGCTCTGTACTCCGACTCTGCAGAAGAGTGAGACACAATATCCTGCTTTTTTGTCTTCCATGAAACAGGTGAGTCTCCCAAGAGTACAACGAACGCGGACAAGGACCTCCTCGACAATGGGCAGGACGCCCAATCTGCATCACAGAATGCTCGTATGCGGAGATCACTGACAGCTTTCAACATGATCCCTTGTCCTGGACCACCTTTCAGATACTTGAGGACACGCACCACCGCGTCCCAGTGAGCCTCTCTTGGCTTATGCATCACTTGAGACAGGACATGAATCGCATAACTCAACTCAGGTCTAGTGATCGACAAATACACCAGTCTACCAACCATTCTCCTCAACCTCACTTGATCTCTATAGAGCGATCCCTTGTCCGACAACGACTTATGATTCTGTTCCATGGGCTTTGCCACTGGCTTGCACCCCAACAACCCTGCTTCTGCTACAATATCCAACTCGTACTTCCGTTGAGACAGGAACATCCCTATCGGTCCCCGTGCTAACTCGATACCCAGAAAGTACTTGGCTTTGCCCAAATCCTTCATCTCGAACCACTCACTCAAGTAGCTTTTAAACCTTGTCATCATATTCAAATCATCCCCAGCAATTATAAGATCATCCACGTAAATGAGGACTCATAAGCTTCTTCTGTCTCTGATGTATGTGAATAATGAATAATCAGACTAAGATTGTTTGAACCCAAACTTCTTGAGAGCAGAAGTAAGCTTTGCGAACCAACAACGTGGCGCCTGCTTCAACCCATAGAGTGATTTCCTCAGCTTACACACCTTTGTGGGACTGTCGCCGTAGACACCGGGAGGCATCTTCATGTACACTTATTCTTTCAAATCTCTGTGTAAAAATGCATTATGTACGTCCATTTGATGCACTTTCTAGTTCTTTGCAACTGCTACTTCCAGCAAAGTCCATACTGTTGTTATCTTCGTCACATGCGCAAATGTCTCTTTGTAATCTTCTCCTGCCACCTGCCGATTACCACACACTACAAGTCGTGCCTTAGGTCTCTCAACTGTGCCGTCTGCATTGTACTTATACTTAAACACCCACTGACAGACAAGTGCTTTCTTTCCCTTTGGCAGCTCTGTAACATCCCAGGTCCTCTGTCCCTCCAAGGTTACTACTTCAGTCGACATTGCTCCGTTCCATATAGGATCCAGCATCGCTTCTCTCCAGATTTGTGGCTCTGCACCTGCTGAGATTGCTGCGAGAAAATCTTGGTGTCTCTTAGAGAACACTGCGTCAGAGACATAAGCTGTAATGGGATAGGAGCAAGTGGATTTACCTGACTCGTTTCCGAGTGCCGAGACGGAGCGGGATGAACTGAGTCTCTGTTTAGTTTATCAGGATGACAGCTCGCGTTGTAAGTTACGTAATCACAAAGTTTCACTGAAGGCACTGGTACTCTCTGACCTCTTCAGAGAACTTCAACAACCGGAGGAGTTGCAGAGGAGGCGTGCTCTGTTTCTGGTCTCAGAGACTTTGTTTCTGAATTTGCAGGAACAGATGCAGATGCTTCCTCTATTCCAGACTGCGGTACTTCCTTTGTCTCCTTCACCATATCAAGTCTTCCCGAGTCCTTATCGGATTCAGCGACGTCACTCCCCCTGGACTCCGACAGAGGATTATCATCACTGCTGTCCTGAATTTCAACAATTGGTGACACCAGTGGAGAAGCTGCAGGCATGACGACTTGATTTTCCAGAAACGGGAACAATGACTCAACAAACTCTACGTCTCTTGACACAAAAAAATTCTTCGCTCTCCATATCATATAATTTCC
The DNA here is from genome assembly GCA_900406325.1 of Erucastrum elatum. NCBI lineage: Eukaryota > Viridiplantae > Streptophyta > Magnoliopsida > Brassicales > Brassicaceae > Erucastrum > Erucastrum elatum. The sequence goes on from OVBX01000544.1 coordinate 15,179, forward strand.
AACCTTTCTTGCCAAACAGGTACCCAACGAAGGCACATCTTCTACTCCTCGGTTTGAATTTGTCTTTGTCGCAGGATGCACTGTGTGCATAGCAGAGACACCCAAACGTTTTGATCCTGTCACATGACGGAGCTTTGCCGTACAGACACTCATACGGAGACTTTCCTTCCAAACGACTGGACGGAGTTTGACTGATGAGGTGAGCTGCAGTGAGTACGCTTTCACCCCAGAATTTTATAGGAAGGTTCGCCTGGAACATGATCGATCTTGAGACATTTAAGATGTGTCGATGCTTCCTCTCGACTCTGCCATTCTGTTGCGGAGTTGCGACGCACGAATTGTGATGCAAAATCTCATTCTCTTTAAAGAACTTTGTCAAGCACATGAACTCAGTTCCATTGTCACTGCGAACTGTCTGAACATGTCGTCCAAACAGACGCTGAGCAAAGGAACATAAATTTGGTAAGACTCTTCTCACCTCCGATTTTTCCAACAAAAGATGAATCCAGACGGCACGTGAGCAATCGTCGACAATCTTAAGAAAGTAGACTGCTCCACATGACGCTAGTTCTCTATAAGGTCCCCACAAGTCAACATGAATTAATTCAAAAGGAACTGAAGCTTTATTATAACTTTCTGAAAACACACCACGAGTTTGCTTTGATTTAAAACAGATATCACATCCTCCAAAATTGTCAGGGTGATTTGAAACACCAGAAACAATGGTAAAAAACTCAAAACACCAAAAGATGGATGCCCCAGCCTGCGATGCCACAAAGTTGCGTCCTCTGCACCCTTGACTCTGAGACCTCGCCGAACTGTAACATCCCGATAAACATAAACACCGCCCCGTTTTTCACCGGCTCCAATCAGAGTTCTCGTAAAACGGTCCTGCAAAACACACAGTGTATCAGAAAACACAGCAAGACAACCTGTCTGTTTCAGCAACTTGGCCACAGACAGCAAAGTACAGTTCAAATCCGGAACTAGTAAGACATGAGACAGCGTTATTTTGTCTGAAAGTCGTAGTACACCACTCCTTGTGGCTTGCACTTGACTTCCATCGGCGAACCGCACTGGACATCCCACCACATCATGCATATCACTAAGCAATCTTGCATCACCAGTCATGTGGTGTGATGCTCCAGTATCCAAAATAACCTCACCGGTTTGTTTCTTACCGTTAAGCTTCTCTGGGATCGGATTTGGCTTCTGCTGTTCGAGTAGTGCAGTCAGCGAGGCCCACTGCTCTGGTATCAAAGGAAGACCACCACTTGAGGACTGAGCCTGCGTTGCGTTTGATCGTGCTTGACCACGTCCACGACCTCTGCCTCGTCCACGTCCACTCCGATCACCACCTTGATTTTGTTCTGTCCACCAATCAGGGAACCCGATAAGCTGGCAGCACTCTTTCTTTTCGTATCATGTCCTCCCATAGTGAGAACAGAGTACTCCTCTACCTCTTGCGACTGCAGCTGAGGATCCAGACACACTTGTGCTATCTCCCTGCTGTATCTCAGACCTAGTTGCAAAGCCCACTGCTTCTTGCTTTGTCTCCCCTCGAGTACTCACAAGTCTTCTCTCTTCCCTCACGACTCTCTGATATACAGAGTTCAGGTCCGGCAGTGGATCCATCCCAATAATATTGGTTCAGACGTTGCCTAACCGCGAGTCGTCGAGCCCCATGAGGAACATGTGAACTTTCTCCTCCTCGTAATCTCTGCTAAACTTCTCAGGCGCTCCACAGGTACACATCCGGAGAGGTTTATAATTCATCAGCTCCTTCCACTTGGAAGAGAGTCGACCAAAATACTCCAATACAGTCGAACCATTCTGTTTGCAAGCCGGCAGCTCTGCTTTCAGCTGATGAATTCTCACAGAGTTACCAATCGAAAATCTGCTCTGCAAGTCATTCCACATCTTGGACGCATCTGGTGTGAACATCACTGTCGAACGCACCGTAGGTGAAATCGAGGTTCGTATCCACCCCACAATCATGGAGTTTACCGTTTTCCACGACTCTGCCTCAGCTGGTTTCTCTCTCTCGTCAGGCATCGTCAGAGTCCCGTTGATAAACCCTATCTTACGCTTTGCACGGAGCGTATTGTCCATCTCTGATGCCCACTCGGCATAATTTTCACCGTTCAACACCACCGGCATGATCGATACTCCTGGATTGTCTGACGTCGCCAGGAAGTAAGGAGACGCCTGGGGAGTGTTTTCAATACCGCTACCACTTGTAGCTACGATCTCTCCTTTTGTCATATCTCAGTCTCTCTTCAAACGATTTGATATTTTACACAAACTCTAATACCATGTAAACTCAGAGAGATTGTGTTACGGAAACTATTATTGTTCTCTATTGATATCGGTGAGTATATATACATAGCTTACAATATCTTCTCATGGAGAGATTCGAATATATCTACAACAACCAAGACATATATCTATATTACATCGTACTTATCTTCACCAAACCGAGACCGGTTTGGTTGACTACCTTAACCACTCTTAACAAAGAAGAGTATTAATGGATTTTTATGAGCTAATATTTGAGAGAAATCATCACTCCATTACTTTCAAGAATATTAACCGATTTTCATCTCCTCATGTTTCTTAGGTTCGTTTTCTCCATATACTTTTCGATATGTTCCCTCAGCTATCAGCATTACATTCTGATTTACGTATCCTTCAATTGATCGTCCATTTTCTCGAATCCAATGTGCATTGACGATAAATCTTGGCATATCGAAACGCTGTCGTTTCCAAAATTGAATAACCTCATCTTGACAGTCAATCTGATTGGATCATCTCCTCTCCAAAATCCTGTTTTGATTGGCTGTGCATTTGTGTGAATGACACTGTGTGTCAATTTTGCAGGTTTGGTTATATACCAAAGCCATGGTTCTTGATGGGATTGTATCTTCACCGTTAAGGAGACACCAGTCTCTAAAGAAGCAGTGGGAAGATTTGGGTAGCTGCTCCACCGTTATCAACAGGCATCGGTATCTCTTAACAGCTTTGCTTCTTTTGGCGTTCCTCTGCACTGTTTATCTTTACTTTGCTGTCACTTTAGGCGCTAGGCACTCCTCCTCGTGCTATGGTTTGGTCGGTAAAGACAAGGCAATGTGTCAATTACAAATTGTCCAAGCCATCTCCAAAGGGAAACTCAAATTCTTCTAGAGTTCTCATCGAGCCAAAAGCTGAAACCCCCACCTATTGTTATTGATCTACAACATTAAATTTTTTATTGATTGTACAATGTTATTTGTGTGTATTATATACATGGTGAAAAGACAGAAATTTTGTTATAATCGAAAAGATGAAACATTTTATTTATGTGATGAGAGTATGTGCGCAGTGTTTTGAGACGTTGATCACCATGTTTGTAGAGGAACCAGAGGCTCAACATCAAACTTACCATTATATAATGCAATTTGTGTGAATATGTATTTAAAATCAAAAGAAACATTTTTTTTTTTCAAATGCTATACAATGCAGTGTTTGGGTTGATGATCACCATGTTCGTTGGGGAACAAGCGGCTGAACATCGGATGTTGGTGATGCATTGTCAAACAAGGAGGCTGGAGCAGTCATACCAACATCCCAAGGTTCATCAATGTTGAATGGCATAATTTGACCATCTTCGTCATCATCGTCCTCCTCAATATGAATCTCTGAATCATAAGGTGATGAACGAATCTTTTCCAGCTCAGCTGACACCTCTCTCATATTTGGCCTCTTCTTCCCTTTTCGGTTTAAACACCTTGTAGCTAGTTTTGCCACCAACATCACTTGGTCCAAGTTGCATTCATCTTTGATCCGATCATCTACTATGTCAAGAACTCTGTTCTCTTTCACAGCCTCAACAAAATGAGCTGCAAAGCCCCTGTTTTTTTCTTCAGACCGGACTCGAGAGGATGGTTTTTCTCCGGTTAAGAGCTCCACGAGGACAACTCCAAAACTGTACACATCACTCTTGTCCGTAAACTTGTTTGTTTGAAAGTATTCTGGATCTACATACCCAAAAGTACCTGCAACTTGAGTCGTCAAGTGAGTTTGGTCTGTTGGTACTGTTCTTGAAGTTCCAAAATCAGACACCTTAGCCTGATACTTCTCATCCAGTAGTATGTTGGTAGTCTTGATATCTCTGTGGTATATGGGGAAAGATGCAGCTAAATGCAAGTAAGAAAGTGCTCCTGCAATCTCTATCGCAATATGAAGACGCACTTCCCACGTCATCTTGTAATCATCAGATTCATCATGAAGAAGCTTGAAGAGATCCCCGTTTGGAACAAACTCATATACCAACATTGGCACTTTCGTCTCCAGACAACATCCTAAGAGCTTAACAATGTTTCTGTGATTGATCTGTGCCAGAACAACAACCTCGTTGATGAACTCCTCTACTTTGTCTTCGTCCACGACTTTCGACCTCTTCACTGCAACGATTCTCCCATCAACCAACATTCCTTTGTACACAGTACCTTGACCTCCTTCCCCAAGAATCCTGTTCTTGTTAAATTTATCTGTGGCTTTATCCAACTCTTTGGAGGTAAATATCTTGGACATCTCTACGGTACCTTCTTTTCTAGCTAACTGTTGTTTCAACAACAAACCTCCGTTACGTCTGAAAAGCATCTTGCTTTGGTAGATCCTCTTCTGGTTCTTGAGGAACCTGTACAACCCAAAAACTCCCAGGACGAAAAACAACAGTGCCAGACCTATAAGAACACCTACAACAACAAAGACACACATCAGGTACTACACTAAACTTTTTTTTTTCGTTCTGCATCGTAGTCTGGTACTATGACTCACCTTTAATCACCGGGTTGGACTGCTTAGGCTCGCATTTGATTGAATCACGTAAATTCACACAAGTTTGATCTTTACCACATTTGTTGCGTCCTTCTGCTTTACATCTATCAATGACTACAAGTTTGATAGTATCACTTAGTAACTTAACTGATTAAATATGAACACCAAACTCACGTACCTATACATCCATCTTGATAGTATGGGTTCCCTGGGTACATATAGTCACAAAAGCAGTTTGCGTAGCTGAGCCCGGAGAAGTAACCGTATGAGCAGTAACAACTCGTATTATACACAGCACCACCGACGGCTGTCACATTTTGGCAACGTGAAAGACTCTCAACAGGAGGTGCTGAAGAAGTATCGTAATGCCATCCTAGCTCTACAGCAGCGTATCCATCAGCATCAAACTGTACTGGCTCGGAGACATTCGAAGGTGTATATTTCTCGCTCGTCAAAAACGCAGCTCTGCATCCTCCTCCTCCTCCTATACCTGTTGTGTTGTCACCTTCAGGATTCTCTAAACTCACACCGGCTACTTGGGGCTGCCATTCCGGTATCCTCGTCTGGCAGAATCTGCTGTTTGTCTCGTTACAGCTCGCCGTCTCGCAACCGATTATCTGCGGCTGAATATCCGTCATTACAGCCCTGGTATTGCAACCAACAGCAACGAGGTGGTTTGCGTCTGTCAGGAAATAGGGGCTGCCTTGGCCAGAGATGTTCAAAGGCTGTGGTCCTTGACTGCTACGAGAACAGCCAGAGGAACTCACAGAGCCTTTAATGAGAGCAACTCCATATCCGGGAAAGAGATCTGGAAGAGAGATGTTCACCACTTCCCTGTTGATTCGTGAGAGGAATGGAACAGAGTTGTTACAGACAACCTCATACCACGGGTTGAGATAGCAGTCGTTCCCGCCAATACCGAACGGGAACGGAATCGTTATCCCTCCGCAGGTTTTGTTACATAGATCTGGATGTGTTCTTGCTGATGAGCCGACAAGGAAGAACAGAGGTGTGACTATACATAAGAGGTGACGAGCGTTTGTGATCATCATCATACTCTCTTGTTTTGTTCTTCTTCTCAATCTCATATCGTTTAGTCTCTTTTTCTTGTTTTCTTTTATGCTTTTAATAATGAAAAATCACAAGATGGAGACCTGAGTTGACCGGGAACTAAGTAAGGTTTGAATTCAACATCCATGATTTAATCAAATAACTTAACAGATAAACGAGTTGAATTTTCTTGACAAAGATATTTTATTTGGACGAAGAAGATGTCAAACGAGCTGAATTGAAGAATCTATTTCAAGATTAATTATAGAAATTTAGAAAATTATATTCGCTTATTATGTAGGAAAGAATAATTATATAAATTTAGAAAATTATATTCGCTTATAAAATAGGAAACACCCTGTTTAAGCAAAATTACAAAGAAAAACTTTGTATTAGGTTCTCAATAGAAGATCATTATTTTTTTTTCTTTCTTTTTGTTCAAAGAAAATCAATCATTCGCTGTGAGTTTACTATCACAAACGTTACATATATAAGAGAGGGGATATATAGTTTCCTAAACTAGTAGTATCTTTATACAATCACCATAACTCTAAACATATCAAATCCCTTTTAACACAACAGTACAACACCAATCACCATAACACATGGGATTGGCCCTGATTTAAGTTTTATCACTAATCATATCCTTAACATGTTATCAGCCAAAGCTGAAGCCAACTATTGTTACTGAGCTAAAGCATTCATTTATTTGCTTTTATAATGGAATTTGTGTGAACCATTTTTCATGGTGAAGTACCAGATATTCATATAACATATGTAGTCATGCCAATCCATCATCACCATGTTCGTACTGGAACCAGTGGGTCACCGTCGGACGTAGAGGATGCATTATTAAACGTTGAGGCTGGAGCAGTCATAGCACCATCCCAAGTCTCATCAATAATGTCGAATGCCATGGCTTCAACATCTTCGTCCTCAATAGGTATCTCTTTATCATTAGTTGATGAACGAATCCTCTCCAGCTCAAATGATACATCTCTCATGTTTGGACGCTTGCTCCCTTTCCGTTTTAGACAACTTCGAGCGAGTTTTGCAACTGCCACCACTTGGTCCAGCTTGCTTTCCTCTTTGATTCGATCATCAACGATCTCAACCACTCTGTTTCCTTTCATGGCATCCATGAAATGAGCAGCCAAACCTATACCTTCTTCAGACCCGACACGGTGCAATGGTTTCTCTCCTGTAATGAGCTCTACTAATACAACCCCGAAACTGTATACATCACTCTTATCGGTGTACTGGCTCGATAGGAAGTACTCTGGATCCATGTACCCAAAAGTGCCTGCAACTAATGTTGTCAAGTGAGTTTGATCAACGGTTACCGATCTCGAAGTTCCAAAATCAGACACCTTGGCTCGGTATTTCTCATCCAGCAGTATGTTGGTACTCTTGACATCTCTGTGGTATATCGGAAACGATGCAGATGAGTGCATGTACGAAAGTGCACCCGCGATCTCTATAGTTATGCGAAGACGCACTTCCCAAGTCATTATGTAATCATCAGACTCGTCATGTAAGCGTTTGAACAGATCTCCATTGGGAATATATTCGTAAACCAAGACTGGAACTTCCGTCTCGAGACAGCATCCCAGGAGTTTTACGATGTTCCTGTGGTTAATCTGCGAGAGAAGGACAACCTCGTTGATGAACTCTTCTAGCCTGTCTTCATCAACAACTTTGGATCTTTTAACTGCAACAATCCTCCCATCAACCAGCATTCCCTTGTACACAGTTCCTTGGCCGCCTTGTCCAAGCACCCTGTTCTCGCTGAAGTTATCAGTGGCTTTTCTCAACTCCTTGGAGCTGAATATAGTTGACATCTCTACGTTTCCGTCCTTTGTAGTCAACTGTTGTTTCAAGAGTAAACCTCCATTACGTTTGAAGAACTTCTTGTTACGGATGATCTTCCTTCGCTTCTTTACAAACTTGTACAGTCCAAATGTCCCGAAGATAAACAATAATCCCAACAGACCTATAAGAATGCCTGCAACAACCACATAAGCATGGTCGGTTATGGGCACAACCGAATGAAATATCCAATTTTTATTGTCTCCAGTTATAATTTTTTTTACATGAATATTAATCTCAAATATTTATAGTGTTTTAATTCTTAGATACAGAAAGTTTTTTTTTTTGAGCAACAGATACAGAAAGTATAATAGTCTAATATTCAGGCTTTTATAGTTTGGTAGTTAGAAAGGTGACTACACAGTGTACACTCACCTTGAAGCACAGGGGTTTTGTCTGGCTTGGTTTCCTTGGGCTTAGGATTGCACATGTACCCGAGTCCAGGAGCGTTTTCACAAGAATATCCTTCTTTACAGATGTGAGGACGTCCTTTGCATGAATCGTCGTCTAGACAATTTTGAACAATAATTACTGATGATCTCATCTAATGGAATGTAATGTTTACGGAAACAAAAAGAATCATGTTCTTACCTGTGCAGCCAGATTGAGTGTATGGGTTCCCGATGTATCCACTAGCGCAATAGCAGTTTCTATAACTCATCCCAGAGAAGTGACCATTGTGGCAAAAGCAGCTAGTATCCATCGTGTAAGATCCACCATTGGTAAAGTCTTGACAACCCAAGAAGTTACTAGAGCGAGAATCTGAAGCATTAAATTCAAAGAACCATCCTAGCTGTACAACCGCATATCCATCAGAATGAAACTGTTCTGGCTCTTTAACATTCACTGGCGAATACATGCTGTTAGTCAAAAACGCAACTCTGCAGCCTGTACCACTATCAGAGCTCTCTATGCTGAAACCTATAACCTGAGGATGCTCCGACGGTATTCTTGCCTGGCAACATTTGTAACCATTACAGATATTCGAGTTCGTAATTACTTGTTGAATACGTTTACCGTCTTCTTCGTAGCTCGATTCACAACCTAAGATCTCTGACTCGATATCTATCAGAGATGCCTTGGTACCGCGACCAACCGCCACGAGCCGGTTCTTGTCTGTGAGGAAATATGGACTTCCTCTGCCTGTGACGTTCAAAACCTGCGATGAATTTTCGGGAACTTGACTAGTAGTACAACCCAAGGAAGTCACTGGACCTTTGATGTTGACCACTCCGTATGGACTGTATGGATCAGGCCAAGAATCACTTTGATCTGGAAGAGAGATGTTCACCACCTCTATGTTGAGCCTAGACAAGAATGGAACGGTTTTGTCAGAAGACCCCCCGGGAGTTTTGATGGTCTTGCAGACAACCTCGTACCAGCTGTTGAGATAGCATTCCTTCCGGCCAATCCCGAACGGGAACGGTATAGGGACTCCTCCACAGATTGTATCACAAGATGTTGAAGAATTTCCTTCTTGAGGTGGAGGTGGAGGTGTTGCTGCTGCTGGTGAGACACTGATGAGCTGCAGAGTTAAGACAGAAACCACAATACAGAGGAAGCTGAAAGTCTCTGTCTTCATTCTTCGGCTTCTTCTCTTTTTTTTTTTTTGTTGAACTGTTTTTCTATGTTAATGTTATGTTTTAATCGCGTACGATCTATTTTAACGAGAGTTAAAAAAAATAATTTGTCTCAGTGACGCGTTCAAAGAAGTTTGAAAATAGACGCGTGAAGTGATGATAGTCATCAAGATTACAAAAAGCAGGAAAAGTCAACTCCTACATAAACACGTCTGTTCGTTCGTAAAACGTCACCTTGTCTTGAATGTATTGGTAGCTATTACGGACACATAGTTCCATTTTTTTTAGCAACACAATGGTTGATCATCAAAGCCCGTCTAGCTCAGTTGGTAGAGCGCGATTTATCTTAGACCATCATCAATGCGATGGATCTTAAGAAAAAATCTATCTAATTAAAACTGAAGATAAAGATAGAGTAAAAAATATAAGACATTGTTGGTAAACATAAATAACATTACTAAAGAAAAAATTATGGGCTTAACTTGAATAATAGATTTATATAGCCCAAACTATAATTAATATTTATTTTTAGAGTTTATATGATTGTTATTAATTTGTTAAAAAAATTATTAGAATTATTTATAGTTTCAATCTAAAGGGTTTTAATAAATAAAAAACAAAATATAATCTATATAATATATATTTTGTATTGTTACTTTCTGTTTTCATATATTTTAAATATCTTCCCTAAAATTTCTTTAATTATAAGATATATAATTTAACAAAGACATTATAGTTATAAGTTATTCACTCATGAGTTATTATATGTATTTAAGAATGATACATTATTATTAAGTTAAAAATATTAAAGAGAGTATTGGCCCAATATACACATTTGGGTCGAAAATTTGCAAAGTACCCAGATCAAAAATAAACTCACCAGCACTGTATATACTTTGGTGCCCTATGACGATTTTGCCCCTAAGAGAAGCCACGTAAGAGGAAAAAGGGGACGGTTTCACGTCCGCGATATCTCCGAAGTACAGAGTGAAATCGGCGTGAAATCTCCAAGTACAATAGATTAGGTTCCTGTTGAACAATAGGTCTCCAGTGAAAGCTTTCACGTCCCCAGCCACTTGTTTTCTTGGATTGGCGTGTGAGGTACAATTCGATATCTTTGCAGAATCGGCGAGAAGATCTGGTTGTATCAGAGAATGGGGCTGCGTAGTGGTTATCTCTCACTGTTTAGAGTTGCTGAATTTTTATATAAAGGACTCCTGTCATAAATGGCAACCCAATCTGGTAGAGAGAGAACGAAAACTGTTAAAGAGTATAGCTAGAAGTAAGAGACCTTCTTTTACAGTAGTCGTTATCACTTTGATTAAGGTATGAACTTTTCTTTTGTCTTTTGCCATTAAATTGTTCTGTTATAAACAACATTTTTTAGTTATACATTGTATTCATAGTCGTTAATATATTGCTTTAGTTGTTAGTTTTCATATGAAATTGACAACGTTTGCTTTTATCAGGTGATTGGGTTAGCATGGGACAGCTCGTTAATCTGGTCGTTGGGGTGTGGGAGCAAGTTAGTAATGGTGGCTGGCTGTTCTTGGAGGATCCAACTGAACGAAGATATTCTGTCATGGTCCATGAGAACCAGACATATGCATCGTTGATGGATCTTGTAAGAACACGTTACAGTGTTGGAAATCAAACCGCTGTTGCTCTGACTTATGAGTTTCCAGAGTGGATGAAGGTACCAGGCGACATAGCAACACCTCCGGGTGATGTGAGGGAAGATGGAGACGTGGATCTTTTCATGTCTATCCGGCTGGAGATACCGGAGTTGAAGCTGCTAGTGATAATAGGGAATGATGTGGTGGCACGCTATCTATTCAAAAGAAGAGACCACAGCACTGTTATTGGTAGTTCTAGCGGAGGGGTAGCACCTAAGACTTTTGCCTATCGAGGACACAATGTGGTTAACCATCCCGTTCCTGCAGCTTGGCCTGAGCAGCCCGGTGGGTTAAATGATGGAAAAGCTTATTGGGAGAGTATGCTAGCTCAAGGCTGGGTTTCTGCGAATCAGCAGTATCTAATGGATCTCTGCACCGATGAAGATATTGAGTTGGTGCCTAAGAATGGGTTGTCTCAGAACACACCGTCACGTGTACTGGCCCCTTTCAGCAGTGAAGGAACTCAGTCATCTACGGACTCATCCGCTGCCCCTGGTACAGCGGTGCCACCAATCGAGCCAAGGGGGATCATTAGGCTTGAAGAAGTCAACCAGCCGCTTGTCTCTCGGCCAAGCATGGCATTAACAATAGGTAACCGTTATCTAGTTTTGTTGATTGTTAAGCACTGTAGATTATTGTTAATGGATAAGTTACATGCTAATGATTGAGTATGAGATGTTGGCGAAAATATGGTGGTTATAAAAATGTTTAGAGATATCTTAGAGCTTTACCGTGTGATTGACTAAAGATATGAGCTAATGATTCAATAATATCAAACTTTGTGCAGTTGAACCTCAACAGAAGCGTGCTTCTATACTGGATTACCTTACAAAGGGAAAAGGGAAAGTTTGTGATGAAGAAGTTGGTAGAGGGAAACGTGAGCGACCATCTGGGTTGAACCGTGCGCCTACTCCAAACCCCAACTTCCCTGATCCAAGTCCTTATGAGTACTCTTCTGATGACGGTACTTTCCAAAATTTCAGAAGTTGATGTATGTTTTTTACTTATCTGCTATTAAGGTCACTAACTGAAAACTTTCCGCATATCGCAGATTCTGAAGATGAAGGAAAACAACATCTATTTGTTGGTCAGGTTTTCATGGATCGATCCTCTTTCAAGACTCATATGTCCTTGTATGCACTGGCAAATAAATTCCGCTTTTATTGTCGCCGGTCGGAGCCTGGGAAGATGGTGTTGGAATGTAAAGGCAGTGAGTGCCAGTGGAGGGTGTCTGCATCAAAGTTGGCTGGGTGTTCAAGGTTTCAGATCAAAGTGTTAAGCGAGGGGCACACCTGCACTGTGGATGAGCGTGGTGACTTTAAAAGGCATGCAACTTCTAAGCTAATTGGAGAGATGGTGCGAAGCAAGTTTGCAGGGATTGGACCAGGTCCAAATCCAAGAACCCTGAAAGAGTTTATGCGCACAGACCACCAGGTCCCCATCACTTATTGGAAAGCATGGAAATCCAGAGAGTTGGCGATTGATAGGGGCTTAGGGAACACAACCGATGCCTACAAAGTTCTACCATCCTACTTGGAGCAATTGTGTTACTCAAATCCTGGAAGCGTGGTGGCGATTGAAACAACCGGTGATGGTACTGATCTGCAGCGGTTCAAGTTTTTGTGCCTAGCTTTCGCAGCCTCTGTTAAGGGATATGCGTATATGAGGAAAGTAGTGGTTGTTGATGGAACTCACCTAAAAGGGAAATACGTTGGATGCTTACTAACGGCCAGTGCACAGGACGCAAATCATCAAATTTTCCCCCTGGCGTTTGCTGTGGTTGCTGGGGAGAATGACCAGGCTTGGACCTGGTTCTTCACGAAACTGTTGGATGTGGTTCCAGATGGAAATGATCTCGTCTTCGTCTCAGACAGACATCAGTCCATCTATGCCGGCTTGCGCAAGGTACGTAAAGTAATGACTTCGGTAGACAGTACTAGTGAACAGTACCCTTTAATATATAATGATAACTGTTATTGGTTTTCATATAGGTTAATATGAATTGATTAGTTATCAGTTACCGTGGTGTGATATATTTTAAGTTGAATTGATAATAGTGTATTAGTTTAGAGTATCAGATGGTAGATTCTGTTTACAGTTACTGATAACGGTTGCTTTTATTTGCAGGTGTATCCAATGGCGAGGCACTGTGCTTGCATCCTCCATCTTCAGAGGAACATCGTGACAATGTTTAAGAAGAAACACTTAGCTTACCTTGTCTCCAAAGCAGCTCGGGCATACCGTGTTTGTGACTTCTACAAGCATTTCAACGAAATTAAGATGGTTGATGCTGGGTGTGCTGATTACCTGACAAGGGTGGGTTTTGAGCACTGGGCTAGGTCGCACTCTCACGGGATGCGTTATAATGTCATGACCAGTAACGTCGCGGAGTCTCTCAATGCAGCACTCTCGGAGGCACGCGAGTATCCAATTGTAGCGCTGTTGGACTACATAAGGTCCATGATGATGGGTTGGTTCTCTACAAGGCGTGAGGCAGCAGCAAGCTGTGGTGGAGTTGTAACTCCAAGAGTGGAGGAACTTATCTCAAAGAATTTCGATGCATCCACTGGGTTTCTCGTCCGTCATATCAATAAGTGTGAGTTCGAGGTTAAGGGAGTGGACGGAATACCATTCAGGGTTGACTTGGAGCAGAAGGTCTGCAGCTGTCTTGAGTTTGATATGCTCCTCATCCTTTGTGTACATGCCGTTGCTGCTGCAATACAATCCAACAAAAGGGTTGACTCTCTGGTTGGTGAAAAGTACAGTAGAAACACTTGGGCTGCTGCATACTCAATGAGTGTCAATCCTACCGGAGACTACATGACTCCAGCACCCGAACCAGGCACACTAGGAGCTCTCCAGCTAGGACCTCCAACAACAAGGTGTCCACCCGGAAGGCCAAAGAAATCAAGGATCCCGTCCATTGGTGAGTACAAGGTAGGTAGATGATATGTCAGAAAATGGTAGTTACTTTCTGATATAGCATGTTAAGTGTTTGGTTATACTATATTCCTAACTTTGAATTTGTTTTTTTTGTGTTATGAAAGCGGGGTGGATTGGGACGCAGAGTTAGGAAATGTCGCAGGTGCGGTGGGACTGATCACAACCGAGCCACCTGCAAAATGCCTATCTAAGAAGGGTAACATCTACGATGGGGTCATAGTGGTGTAGTATGTTTCTGTAGGTCAGATGTGGGGCGACCAAATCTCTATGTTTAATATAACTTGTTCCCCACGAGATCTCCAAATGTCTTTTGTGTGAAATATGTAGTTTGGGATCTGGAATAATGGATGTATGACCCCTTAATGTAATGAAAAACTATGTTTTATAAGCTTTTATCCTTGTGTCAATCTGCTTCTTCATTTGTACCAAACACTTAACAAATCGCAAAGTGGCAAAGTGATAAATATGTAATATCTACATTACTTATAGATCAACCAAAAATCTTAACGACAGTGATAATGAAGTAGCTGTTAAGTGAATAGAGTTGGTTTACTTTGCCATATGCTTTATTATGATTCCTTTGTATTGGTTATTGTGTTACAAAAAAATCTACCTCCTAACTTAGAACTGAAACTTATTAATATGACAATATCTACATCTATCTCTACTTCGGCATCTAATTGAGTTGTATTGTTACTTATATTCTCCTTTCAAAATGCATGTTCTGCTCACATAAGCATCCTAAAACATCTTGACTAAGGCATATGAAGTAAGGTAGAACTTTGGAGAGATCGAAACTTTGAATGCATTACTTCTTATGAGTGTGTTTGTATCTGTAAAAACCTGGTTTAATGCATTCTTCGTATGAGTATGTTTTAACAGCATGGCTATGTTATATAAACTAACTTAGAAAGCAAACAATTAACGGCCCAAAAATACCAAATCTTAGCGGATAAAATAATGGTTAGAGTATGAAAAAAAGGATTCACTAATACCAATCTAGAAGAAGCAAAAACTTGATACTTAGCAGAAGGAAAGAATTGGTTGCATTTCAGTTGTGGAATAATGTTTGACATCTGTAAAGATGATACAAGTAGACCCAAAATTTTGAATTTTAAGAGTGGGTATAGAACGTTAACGGAACAACTAAAATTGAATTCTATTCATAAAGGCTGTGTAAAAAACACCATAATTGAGTTTATTGTTAACAAAAGATGAGCTTGTGATCCATTTTTTCTTGACTACGTGGTTTAAATATTATCTTAAAGGGCAACCAAAGAAATTAACATTTGAAGTTTAATGTTATTAACCTTTGGTATCTGTAATGGATAGATGGTTACGGTTAAGTTGACTAATATAATCACTTGTTGTAAAGTAGAGTGAATGTTACCGAAGTAGTGAATAACATAATAGATAGTTTTGGTTGCAGACATAGAAATAGTCCAGATATTAGAAGAACAAGTACAAATAAGTTGCTAGGTCCAAACTTATTAAATTGAGAAAATTATAGAACAACCAAGTTTTCAAAGGCATCTACTTCACACTGGTGATATGTCACGCAAGACAAGAACGGCCAAATGTTTAGCAGCACTAGGCAGAGACCCTTCATTGACCTCTTTACAACCAACCATCCCATTTGATGCGTGGGCTTGTAAGAGCAACACGGTCGTTACGGCAGATTCGAATGGATGGGGGTTCTGTGGGATGCCATTCATCCTAGACAGAGCAAAAGGTTTTAAGTCTCCTCCGCATGCGGAATTGATAATATGAGGGACTACTATGGTGATTGGGTTGATGTCCTTCTTGATCTGGCTCTCGTTACGAAATGCAATGTTACAGTCGAGAATCTGAACGGAGCAGGCAGGGATACCTACCCAGTGTTGCTTATCAATGAAGAACGGAAGTATATTTGGTCGTATATCTCTTTGGGATCAATGTCGACTCCAAATAGCTGCAGTGTAGGGACATCGTACTTAATCTTGCTGCGATCTTTAATTGCAGTCTTCGTAAGCCTTGCATATAACTTCATCAGAGATGCTGGGAAGTTGGTGTCGTAGAAAGTGAGCTTAGGTTTTGTAGGTAGTGTCCTCTTCTGCATACGGTCAAGATGAATGTAGTGCATCAGGACATCCATAACCTGCGGGGTGGGTGATAGTTAGTGGTACATCTAAAACATTAACGACTAGAAAGGGTAAATTTGCAGCCAAAAAGCTGAACTTTTAATCTTAAGCCACTAACAATCATATCGGCAAAGAAAAGAATCTTAGCAGTGTCGGTGTTTGTCTAGCAGGATATATGATTACTTAACAATTTTTTTGGCTTCGTAGGTGTAACTGATAGGATTAGCGGATAATTTCACATTGTGTAGGCCATTAACAGCTATGGGCAGTTATTTACATGGTGATATACAAGTAGAGGTTTACTTGTTTCAAGAGATTAATGGTGACAGCTACCTCCTAGTATGCAACCAACGAGAAAAAAAAGCATTCATACTCTTGGCCTAATAATCTATATCTAGTGGTAAATCAAAACTTTAGCGGCGAACCACACAGATTACACGACATAATAATGGTTACACCTCACCTCGATAGTGTACAAGTATAGATGTATATGGGTATCGTGATAGCAATATATATTTACCTTCGGAGACAACTGCCGCGTGCAGTCAACAATGCCGTCGAGCTCTACATTGGTGAGACTAGTGCCATTTGCACACGTGAACGAACTGAAACTTGAAGATGTCAGGTTCAAGTATAGAATTCAAATCTCCGAACGTTTCAAAGGAACTATTAAAAGGAGTGTCTTAATAAAGCTTACTTATCCTGCCCCGCTCCCTCTCTCATTGAGAGGTATACTTCATCGACGTTTTGAGTGCGAGGCCGGTCGTTCGGGTGCTGAATATCGTCACCTCGAAGAGCCTTGATCTTTGGATCACACTGGTAGTCATTGAGAATGGTGGAAGGGACTCTTGCCCTTTTGCTTTTCCTCGTCTCTCCCAAATCATCAATGTGACTCTGGGGCGGATTATGGACCATCCGCCCAGGGTCCTCCTGCGATAGGCCGAGTGAGAATGACGGTATTTCGATCAGAGATAAAAGCAAATCAATCTGATACATGATTATTGAAACGTAATAGCTTAACGTTTTTGAAATTTTGTTAACGGTTGTTAATGGACATAACTAGCTAGTGCTATCGGAAAAAAAATACCTCATTATCACCAAAACTGTCTTCTTCATCGACTGTGGGCAGTGGTGGAGGAGGATGTTCTATAGGGGTTCTGTCTGCATCTTCCAATGACGTAACATTGAGCGCTGGCACGTTTAGATCACTCACGGTGTCGGGGACCGGGGGGTAGCGGGGTGGAGATTGGTTTTCTCCATCCAACGTCTAGCAAAACGCATAGGAGAAGTTCAAAAGGGAAAATGAAAGCAGAGGAACGTACAAAACGGGAGCTATACTAAACATACCTGATTGAGGTCGGAAAGAGAGTCAACATCGGCAACCACCGTCTTTAAAATGGTGTCCACAGCGTCTAAGCAGCCATTGTTGCCAGTAACTGGTCCGAGAGTGGCTCATGTGGCAACAGGTGAGGCATCTGCGGATGCAATCGGTAGATCGGGTTTAAGGGTAGCATTATCGTTATCATGTGGCACTGGGGGGATATCACCAACTGTATTATCAGGATCGCTCTCCTCTCCCCCCATATCCTCCAGAGGCTCATGGTTAGAGCTTGCTTTCGCAATGAGATCAGTAATGCTCTTGACCACGGCTCCCTGTATCCTCTGAACTTCATCCTGAATAACTTTCACAAGCTTAACCTCCAATTTAGCAGCCTCCGCCGAGAATGCATTCTCGATGTTCGGCTTGACCAGGGACGCAACAAGATTTGCTATGTGGTTGTGGTCACCACTGTCAGATGCGTCCATCTCAGGCGATTCGGGTGGGTTCTCTCTTTCTCTCTTATCTTTAGCCTCTTTTTTATCTTTACCATCTTTCTCTTTTTGTTTCTTCTCTGCTCTGATACGGTCCAGGTCAGCTCCTGTCAATCCCCCAACAAACATTGATTTGTTGAGTTCTTTACCTTCCTTTATTAGGCAAACCATATTATCGACGGTATCATCCTCCACCTCGTCATCCCATCCTAGTTCGTGTGGTGAGTGTGTAGTATCCTCATACATTGATATTACCTCGACCTGTAGAAAACATAAAAACAAAAAAACATTGATTGAGGTGTAAACATGCACACGAATTACAGATTCTGTTTAACTGATATCTATACAAGTAGAGGGTAAGCCTAATACTTAGCATGCAAAATTGGTAACTAATTGTGCGAGTGCTGGTTAAGACGAGTACTTAACGACTAAGTAAAGCTTTAGACGGGTTAGTGTGTACTAGGATGACAACTGTTTATCTTAGCGGTAGAGTGTGGAATATATACTTCAAGTGTTCAGATTAACAGGTAAATGTCTGGGGTTACGACACCATGTTACGTACCGGTTATAAAGAAAATATTAGCAGTAGTAAGTGTAAACTAGCAGGGTAGATGCTATCTTAACATTATGAGTGTACGATATAACTAATTAACATTATGTTTATTATTACCTTAACAGTTAAAGGCTAAAATCTTAACAGTTAAGTGCTAAACATGTAATACTAGAGTTCAACTAATCGGTTAACTGTTCTTTCTTCAGCCACTATCCAACCTACCTAACACAAAAAATATTAGCAGTGTCAATGTGTGTCTACCAGGACAGATGCTACCTAGACATTTTGTTAGTACAAGATTAGATAAATTGAAAGATTTAGCGTATAGTTTCAAAAAGTGTATGTTACTAAGCGATTATCAGCTACATCATCTACTTGTCCCGGACTACTTTTTTATATAGAATAATGGTTCAAGTTAACTCCTAGATGCAACCAACGACAAAAAAAATGCATAGCTAACCTTGGCTTCTTCATCAATAGCTTTAACGTGTGCTGGGTTTACAAAGTATCTAACAGCTGTGGGAGTTGTTGTCTGATCAGAAGCTTTATTCTCTCCCTCCTCGTCAGGTTGAGACTCATTGCATCCTGATTCTGAATCGGATTCCGAATCAATAACGACGACGGGTTCGTTGTGTGGCACAGTCTCTTTGATCTGAGGAACAGCGGCTATGAATACAAGCTGGATCGCATCTACGAAACCAGGCAGAGCCACACTGGTCTGAGATAGTAGACTCTCATCTTTCTTCTTGATCCCAGTTACCAGCATTTCAAAGGAGACATGCCCCCATGGGTAGGACAGAAATTCGTCCATGTCCCTGATCATTTCAACGTGTTCAGGTATGATGCGGGGGGAGTGAGAGTTGGGTAGAAGAACAGACGAGGTTAAGGCCAGGCATGCATACTTGAGTCGCATCTCTTTGTCCTTCACTGCCCTTTTCTTCAGCATCTCAATTGCTAGATCTACAAGGCAGAACTTCAGGGATCCAAATAGTTCTCCCCAGTACAACTTCTCTTTGATGGGATTCTTCTTTCTCTTTTTGGTGTCTTTTGCCCGAATCTTGTTACAGTTGAGCCCCGTAACAAGAGCAAACTCGTGGAGAGACAGCCTGATAGGTCTTCCGGCGAACAGAAACCAAATCTCGTATTTTTTTCTGACTTTTAACATTCTTACAATGACAAAGTGGCCGAAACTACCTGAAAAGGAAGGATTCTCAGCTTGCGATATGATTTTCCCAAACGTGGTGCTCTTTAAGAAATCAACCTCATCCTGGTCAAGAGCCTCTAGTATTGATTCGATTCTCTTGTGCTTGTGGTATGTATTTACCCGATCTCCGTTAGGCTCTTCGCCCGCAGCAAACATGCGCTCTGGCAAACGGACTATACTCATCTCGCCTGTATGTTAGCTATTTGGGGGTTCTGAATAAAAAGACGAAGGTGAAGCGGAGGGTTTGCGGTTTATAGTGAAAGAGAAAAGACCCAAACCTCAAATATCTATCATAATATTGGTAAAACATGACTTCTATTTTGCCCTTCTTGTCTTTCGATGGATGATATCAGTACACTCGGTTGCGTGTAATGAGAAGCCTAGATAATAGCCTCTGACAGAAAATCTAGAAGTACAATATCACGTTGCTTTAGGCATGTAGGGGTGTTTCGGTATTAAAAAAGTTTGCACAGTGGAGGGGGTATTCTCCTAATTATGATGTGTTTCATGTATATACAGCCTAAATTCTCAATATTAAATTACATAAAATATATATATTTGTAAAATTTTTACTACAGTGTTTACGGTTTGCATTATTTTACGGATGCTACTATTACACGACATAAAATATGTAGCATAAACAATAAAAAATAGTAAAACTAAACCCGTAAAATTTTACATTTCTAAAATTTGTATATACTAGATATATATTGTAAAACATGCATCCGCACAGTTGTGCGGATCAAGATCTAGTATAGTTTTAAAATGGATGGGTCCTGCTATTATTCTGAAACCCAGCCCCTCCACCCCTTGTCTAAGAGGTGAAATCGGATGAACCCTTGACTGTTTGAGGGCCCCACTAAAACGTGGCGGCCCGCTATTGGTCAGTTTTTAATATTTTTTTAAAATTCGACAAAAAAATATTAATAAAAAAAAGAATTAAAGGCCTTCTAGAGGAGTTTGTGGGTTGATCATGGATGTCACTTTTTAAATATTATTTTCTTGTCAACATAATCTCATTTTCGGAACACCTATTTTCGCTACAAAATATTGCCGCACCAGGAGCAATATTTACTATAGCAAATAGGGCTGGGACGGATCTGGATATCCGGAAAATTTGGGGTATCCGGATCTGGATTCAGATTCGTCGGATCCATAGATTTAGTATTCGAATTCGAGGTTTTCGGATATCCGAATTCCAGATATCCATCGATATATTATATTACCCGTGAATATTCGGATCCGGATTCGTAAAAATAATTAATAAAATAAAAAAAATATTTTTAAATATATTAAAATTCTAAAATATTATATAAATTAAATATTTTATACAAAATTTATTAATTAAAATATGAATATAATATTTTAAAATGAAAATATAGTATTATAAAGCTAATTATATGAACAAATATTAACATATCAAATATAATTATTAATAAAATTAAAATTTTAATATATTTTAAAAATACGGATCCGGATATCCAGATCTAAAAATTAAGATTATCTGGATCAAAATTCGGTTTTGACGAATCCATGATTTTACTATCGAGATACAGATACGGACGTCCTGGATATTCTATTTTCGGAACGGATCCGAAGCAGATCTCGGATCGAATCCAGATGTCGGATATTAAGTCTAGGCCTAATAGCAAAAAGCGGCGTATATGCACCTCCGCCACACACCTGACTACACTTTATATTTGATGGAAGATTCAAACCCAAAGATTACGTTTTTTTTTTGTGTTGATGATTTCAAAAAAGTCTTAACAAGGTTGCTGTCATAGTTTTTTTTTTTTTTTTTTTTTGGAAAANTTTCTGTCATAGTTTGGTCAAGAGATACTGTTTGTTTTCTTTCGAACGTGAGGAACACAAACTTCTTTTCGAATGATTGTTCTCAAAGGTGGAGAGTCTGGAGACTAACGAATCAGTCATACAATGAAACCTCCTACATTTTTCCAGTCTTGTTAAAGAACAGATAATTATGAAAACAGTAATCGTCATGCAACCATCATATTACGGCACCATTTTTGAGTTAAAGAATTTTTTTAAGTCTCAACTTTCCAAAAGCTCATTGTCCCGGTATTTCCGTATTTATCCAATGTTCTTTATATATAATCTAATCTTACAATTATTCAAATTGTGCCATTTGCAAATTTAAGGTCCTACAGAATGTGCTTCGATGGGAAGCTAGCCTTTAGTGTGTCACGGATAAAAGTCTGACAATTTGATGGAACAAGACTTTTCACATAAGAGTCGACATTTTTACAGTGTCTTCCCGCTTACCATGTATTTAGCGTCTCATACGTGTACAAAGCTCAAACAAGTTTCAGATCAGTGATCTGCCATATTGACTAACATATCACCATACTCTGGAGGCTCTATATCACTTTTAGCTCTCTCAACCATCGGGTGTGGAGTTGACACGGATCGGGTTTCCCTTCTGCAATCGCCTTCTCTGAGAGAGAATAAAACCAACCATTCCTCCATTTAAATTGCATTAAAAATAAGAAAACTTGCTGAGACACAAGACACACTGGACCACACACGCACTTAAGAAATGAGATCAAAATATATATGTAAACTTCTTTAACAGCGGTTGGGAAATGAGCAACAGCGCGGGAATAAGTACACAGTCTCTCCACCATGTTGGCTTAAAAGGTCAGTCCTTTTTTCTGCAGCAGCAGCTTCTGCAACTTCTTGGATGAGCATCGACACCTGAATGTATAAATTAATTAGAAGTTAGAAGTAAACAACCATTTTCTGAATGTCATCGAGCCCAAAGCTGAAACCCCCACCTTATTCTTATTGATCTACATCATTAATTTTTTTCAAATTGATTGTACAATGTTATTTGTGTGTATTATTATTACGACATGGTGAGCAGCCAGAGAATTTATTATCGAAAAGATAGAGAGTATACATTTGTAGTGTTTCGGGAAGATGTGATTCCATGAACACTCGGTATTGAATGACTCAACTATCCAAATGCGATTATTACCAAGCCCGTCTAGCTCAGTTGGTAGAGCGCAAGGCTCTTAACCTTGTGGTCGTGGGTTCGAGCCCCACGGTGGGCGCACTGTTTTTACATTTTTTTCATCTCATGTGATGATCATGGCGATTGATAAGTATGCTAGCGGCTCGAATCAGGGGTAGACGGCTGCTACAAATGCAATGGATGATGACTTCTTGCCATCATTTTACTAAATTACAGAAACACTTGGTTTTCGCTACACAGTTTGAGCAATTCGGATAATGTGCATACAGATTGTACTTCTTTCGAGAATGCAAACACCTTCTTTCTTGTGGGTCAGATAAACTAAAAATTTCAGCGAAATCAGCAGTGGCAGAGGAAACTAATGGGTAACACTGAAGCAAAGTACGGATAATACAACTGAAATAGCTGGCAACATGGAATCTACAAGAATACAACATGGAATACAAACTGAAAGATGACATTCCATCAAAGCTTATGAGCCAGCTAATATGTTTGGTCTCCGTTGTTTAGTGAGACGAAGATGTGGTGGTAATGTTAGAGGAAGAATCAGTAAAAACAGCATTCCAATAATCTTCAACGTTGATCTCCATGGTCTCTTCATCTTTCTCGTTCTGAACAAGGACCTGTGAATCTCGTATCCTCTCCAGTTCCATGGAGACTTCCCTCATATTTGGTCGTTTCTTCCCGTTCAAGTTCAAACACCTCCTCGCCAGGTTTGCAGCTGCAGTGACTTGTTCTAGGTTGCAACTATCTTTGATCCGAGGATCAATCGTCTCCAAAAGCCTAGACTCTTTCATTACAGTAATGAAATAAGTTGCCAGAGTTCGGTTTCCTTCGGACTTCAGGAAAGAAACCGGCTTCTGTCCTGTGATGAGCTCCACAAGCACGACCCCGAAGCTATAGACATCGCTCTTGTCCGTAAACTGGCTCGACTGAAAATACTCTGGATCCATATACCCGAAAG
>OVBX01000545.1:0-14255 GCA_900406325.1 Erucastrum elatum
TATAGAAGGAAAGGGCTCGATCCTTTTTATGTTTGGAGATGGCGAGAAGAAGATGCTAAATAATGTCTACTACATTCCTGGTTTGAGAAGCAACATAATAAGCTTGGGTCAAGCTACTGAGTCTGGCTGTGAGGTCCGAATGAAGACAAATACGTTGTGGTTGTTTGATCGTAAAGGAGATCTGATGGTAAAGACTACACGATCTCCAAACCGTCTGTATAAATTCACATTGGAAGCTGATCAAACACAGTGCCTGCAAGTGAAACATATGATTGGAGCCTCTGTATGGTACGCTCGTCTAGGTCATATAAATAAGGAAAAACTGAAGCTAATGATCAATAAAGACATGGTTGTAGGGGTATCTAGTTTTCCGGATGAAGAAGAAATATGTGCTTCTTGTTTACTTGGAAAGCAAACAAGACGACCCTTCCCACAAACAACCTTATATCGAGCTTCACAGTTGCTTGAGCTAGTACACGGCAACCTGTGCGGACCGATCTCACCGGCGACACCAGCCCAAAACCGGTATGTATTTGTACTCATTGATGATTACTAGAGATACATGTGGACAATCCTGTTAAAGAAGAAGAGCGAAGCACTTGAAAAATTCAAGGTCTTTAAGAGACTGGTGGAACAAGAAACACAAGCTAGAATCAAAACGTTTCGGACAGACCGTGGTGGAGAGTTTTGTTCTAATGAATTTCAGATATATTGTGACAAGAATGGGATTAAACGGCATCTAACGGCACCGTACACGCCACAACAGAATGGAGTGGTAGAAAGACGTAACCGAACTCTTCTAGAGATGACAAGAAGTGTCTTAAAACATATGCACGTACCGAACTACTTGTGGGGTGAGGCGGTTAGACATTCCACCTATCTCATCAATCGAGTGGCAACACGTTCACTAGATGGGAAGACTCCTTACGAAGCTCTGCGATCTTTGAAACCGAATCTCTCTCATCTAAGGGTTTTCGAGTGTGTTTGTTATGCAAGAACAAAGGTTGCTGGAAGAAAGAAACTCGACGACAGATCAAAAGTACTTGTGCACTTGGGAACAGAACCAGGATCCAAAGCCTATCGGCTTCTTGATCCAACAAATAAGAGAATTGTTATCTCTCGTGATGTCATCTTTGATGAAGGTAAAGAATGGGATTGGAACAAAACTGGAAAAACAGAGCATGCTGGAACAGAGGAACTAGTCTTACCAATAAAACGTTTGAGCAACAATTCTGGTGATGAGATTAATGTTGAAGAAGAAGAGGATGATGAGACCGGTATTGACGAGGATGGTGATGAAAACGAGGAGCAGTCTGAAGACGAAGAACAAACGCTGCCTAGGTGATCACAACGGGTAACATCAAGACCCTCTTATCTAAATGATTATGTAGCCTTATGCGAAGTAGAAGGTGAGCGCCTGCTGATGATAATCAATGATGAACCTTGGGACTATACTGAGGCAAAGGAGCATCAGGTCTGGATACTGGCGTGTAAAGATGAGATCTTTTCTATTGAAAAGAATGACACATGGGATCTTGTGGAACTACCAGTACGGGTAAAGCCAATCGGTCTTAAATGGGTATTCAAGATTAAACGTAATGCCGATGGAAGCATTAGTAAGTATAAAGCTCGGTTAGTAGCAAAAGGGTACGTCCAGAAGCATGGCATAGATTATGACGAAGTATTCGCTCATGTAGCTCGCATCGAAACGATCCGGTTGATTATTGCACTAGCTGCTTCATATGCTTGGGAGATTCACCACCTGGACGTAAAGACCGCATTTCTCAATGGTGAACTGAAGGAAGATGTGTATGTAGTACAGCCTGAAGGCTTCGTCAAGAAAGGTCAAGAACATAAAGTATATAAACTCAAAAGGGCTTTATACGGTCTTCGCCAAGCCCCTAGAGCCTGGAACATTAAACTGAACCAGATTCTGCGAGCATTAGGTTTTACACGATGTGCAAAGGAACCTTCACTATATCGAAAGGAAGGAGAAGGAGGTCTACTGGTTGTTGTGGTTTACGTGGATGATTTACTTGTCACTGGAGCATCTCTCAAAGCAATATTGGACTTCAAAAAGGAGATGGCAACAAAGTTTAAGATGAGTGATTTAGGCAAGTTAACATACTACCTAGGAATAGAAGTTCATCAGCTTGAAGATGGTATTATACTAAGCCAAGACAGGTATGCACGCAAGATTCTTGAAGAGACCGGGATGAGCTCCTGTAATCTTACACACACACTGATGGAGATGAATGCAAAACTCTCTAAAGCACCAATCGAAGGAGAGATCGACGTGAAGGAATACCGACGTAGCATTGGTTGTCTGAGGTACTTGTTGCATACACGCCCTGATCTTTCTTTTAGTGTGGGAGTTCTTAGCAGGTATATGCAAGAGCCAAAAGTCTCTCATGGTGCTGCGTTAAAACAAGTATTGAGGTACTTACGAGGTACATGTTCCCTCGGATTATATTTTGGTCGCAACAAGGAGTTAAAACTGGAAGGTTACAGCGATAGCTCACATAATGTCGATAATGATGATGGAAGGAGCACAACAGGACATGTCTTCTATCTTGGTGACAGCCCCATATCTTGGTGTTCAACCAAGCAAGAGATAGTAGCCTTATCAAGTTGTGAAGCAGAGTTTATGGCTGCCACAGAAGCTGCTAAACAAGCTATTTGGTTGCAGGAATTGATGAGTGAAGTTGTCGGAGGAACACGTAGTCGAGTGATGATTAAAGTAGACAACAAATCTGCTATTGCATTGACTAAAAACCCAGTGTTTCATGGCAAGAGTAAACATATACACAGAAGGTTCCATTTTATTCGAGAATGTGTCGAGAATGAACAAGTTGAGGTTGAGCATGTTGCAGGAAGTGAGCAACGAGCAGACATACTTACAAAGTCTTTAGGAAGAATAAAGTTTAAAGAGATGAGGAAGCTAATTGGAGTTCAAGATGTGCTTGGAGATGGGTTTAAGCTTAGGAGGGAGAATGTTGAACTAAGCTTAAACATCAAAGAAGCTTAGGAAGCAAGTAAACGACCTAATCCTATTACGCTGAGGATTCATAATGTATTTAGGAAATATTCTAGATATATTATCTAATAGGATTAGGACTTAATGATCCCTATATATAGATATCGATATGTGATATTGTTGGTGTGCGATTGTGAGGGATTGAGAGCTTTGTATTATAAGCATTGGTGATTGAATAAGAGAAGGACATCTTATTACTTTTGTTTGTTATTGTTCTTTAATCTCAAGCAACCGAGCATAGTTCTTCGAGTTGATCTTTTTACCTCAGTGATCATCTTCTAGATCTGTGTATCCTCTTACTTTGAATCTGCAAGTAGGATTTCTAGTTCGGGAACTTTCTACTTATCACCCCTATTCCCGTCTCAAAATACTTGAACCTTTGTTTATAGGAAAATCTAAGTACTTGTGTTTGCCTTGATTCTCTGAATGCTTATATGTGTGCATTATTGATGAACGTGGTTGGGTTAGTCTTCATCTAGATACTTTTTTTTTGAATAATCCGGTGTATCCTGGTATCCACCAAAGTGGGTCCAGACTTGTGGCGAGTGTCCGTATCAGCCTACATTATCGGTCGGAGTACGCTTCGATCACCGAATGCTGGAAGAATCCAGATTTTAAATTAAAAAAAGGAAGACTGAAGATGTGTAATCAGAGCGGAGTTGAAGTAGTTCACATAAGCGAACCCATGGTAATAGAAGGTGCGGCATGTTCCCACCCTAATTTTTTTTTGTTCAATAACAATTAGTATTAAGTTTATTTGAGTAAATCTATACTAATCTTTTAGTTATAAGAAAATGGTAATGTTCCCCATACCGAAAACTATCATATATCCCCCCCCCTCCCCCGGGTGTTCATGAAATGCCACATGAACTACTGCTGAGAAAGAGTGCGGCTATGACGTGGAACCGGTTAGAGTGTTCTTCATGATGCGATCAATAAAGGAAGATTTACTTTGGAGCATCTTAAAGGAAGTATTGGATAAAAAGTAATCGTCTGTATACAATAAAGGAGATTGGCTTTTTTGTTGAAATATAAAGAAAGTTTATAGTTTGTAGATCTTTAGGTCTAGATTTTCCTTTACGTACAATGAGTCGTGTGGGAAATTTAGTGTACCGCTTAACACACTGAGATATTTTTAGTGAGTTTTGGTGAGTCCGTGTAAGGTGAAGCAAAACACTAGGGGTTATGAGTGTGAGTGGTCCAAGAGACTTAGTACATGTCTTTGAACACAAATAACTAGTTCAGCATATCAAAGTTTGTCTTAAGCTCAGTGAATAATTGCTTTTGAGTGAAATTTCTAAGTATATTTTAAGAAATTAATTTGTTGGAAGAAATTTCTAGTGTGTTCTAGTTCTTTTACCAAATAACTTTCACATTTACACAAACTTGTTCTACTTTTTTATATCAATGACAAATCATGTGTGTACAAACTTGGTCTACTTTGTTACTCACTGCTATCTTAAACATTTTATAGATGCTCCAGATACATGAGTCACAATTCCTGATAACTGCGTGATTCAAACCAGCTAAACAGGCTAGAATCCACAAAAATACTAATAACTGATAGTTAAGGACCACATAATCTAAGTACGAGATTTTGGAGATCCTGCAGTTTTTAAAAGGGAGCAAGCACCAACAGGTTATAAACAAGGTTATCAAAAGAAAAGCCAAGTCATAAACAATGATGGTTCAAATAAGGCTAAAGATCCTAGGCGTTTCTGATTGGATTGGATGTAACCAAGTATTGAAAAGTTCAATAAATAAAACAAGACCCTTAATAAAAAGTGGGAGTTTAATAGTACTTGAGCCGTGCACATAAAAGAAGGATTATTGGTTAATCATTAGAGACTGTGGTTTACAGGTAACATATGTCCATTACGAATCGTAACAGATGGTATCAAAAATCATATCCGGTAATATGCTATTGAGTGTGTGAAAACTGCAGCAACATAACTTATAAATCCATATAAACAAATAATAGCATCTATAGGTAACTTCATATAAGTTAAAAGTATAATTTAGTAGTAAATGATACACTTAATATGCAAAAGCAAATAGTAGAAACTTGCTCAACTCTCTCGACAATTGAGGCTGCCAGGAAATCTTCCTTAAATTTTTATAGAATACATTACTAAATGATAACAACAGAACAGTGAAGATCTTTATAATATACTACCATTCAATAGAAGAGTTTAAGAAGTTCTCATTCCTATTGCAACAAGTTTAATGTTCTTCTGAAACAACCATCTGTTATTAACAAGAACATGTAAAGACAAAATCACTAGAGGGAAATGGTAGCTTTAGAAGATAATGTTTTAAATCAATCCTGTTTTAAAGTGAGACAAAAGTAAATTATTTCTATATAATATTGCACAAGTGATAGTCCCTATACAAGCTTCTAGTGGTTGTAGGAGATATACGCCAACGGCACAATCAGCACTAAAGGATTCATGTAATTGGATAAGCTCTTTCTGGGTCCCAAATTCTTTCAAAATTCAATTGAAAAGAAGAAGAAATGCCACTTTCTTATACAAATCTTACAAGTCTACAATTATCAAAAAATATCTCAGTCCCACTCAGTAATCATCTCAATCATATATATAAGACCACTTTGTATTCCACAAAACATTAAGAACGAATAACCAAACAAAGGCAAGCAAAGCAGAGAGAAGAGACTTTAATTCAAAGCTTGTTCAAAGAGAGTAAGAAAATGTCTGTAAATGATTTACCTTCTTCGGCCCAAGCTTTCCATGAACAAGTCCTTGGTGGTTTTATCTCTAGAAAGCTGCTTCTGCACAACCCATTCGACCACAACACTCAACGAGCCATTGCGGTCGCACCAACTCCTATAAGTCATGAGAACAACGTCAGTGGGGCTGTCTTAGTTCTTCTCTCAGTCCTCATCTGTGGAATCATTTTCTGCCTCGGGTTACATTACTTCATCTGTTTAGCCTTCAGACGCTATTCAAGTTTCATGATCGCTGAGCCTGTCTCCAGTCTTTCAACACAACGTGATTCATCAAACAAAGGAATCAAGAAGAAAGTTCTAAGTATGTTCCCAGTCGTGAGTTACTCACATGATATGAACCCCTCTGGGATTGGTGAAGACTGCGTCATCTGCTTGTCGGATTTTGTCTCTGGTGAAAAGCTCAGGCTGCTCCCTAAGTGCAACCACGGGTTCCATGTTCGTTGCATTGACATGTGGCTTCAACAACACTTGACTTGTCCAAAATGCAGACACTCTCTGGTTGACACATGCCAGAAGATCTTTGGTGACTTCAGTCAAGCTGATCAAGTGACAGCAGCACCAACAGAGAGCGTAATCATCAGGATAACTCCTCTAGAACCTGAAGGAAGAGTAAACACTTTTAGAGAAAGCAGCTAAGTGCTCAGAAACCATCATTAATATATGCCCAAGCTAGATAAGAGATTCTTTGTCTTTTATTTTTGTAGCACAGTGTATAGAGAGACAATAAATATATCTCACTGAGTTCATCAAACTTCTCTTTGCAGATTTATTTGTGTACAGTGGAATGTAAATTGTATTATCTTATCCAAAGACATTAAAATTCATCTGTAAGCAAAGACTGATACGTACTAGTTCGTATATACTTATGTGTCACAATCACTAAACAGAACAAATGTTTTTCCTAGTAGTGAATGCCATGGTATTGAGTGAAGCAGTGACAAATGGATTAATACAAGAAAATATAAAATGCACTACCTATATGCCTCAAACCAATCCACACACCTGAGTCTGAGTATCATGATATGGATAACTCAGAGCTATCTCAATATATACCACATGATTCTTCGTCCTAATGACAACAAAATCAACTCTCCCATAGGAATATNGCCAATATATACCACATGATTCTTCGTCCTAATGACAACAAAATCAACTCTCCCATAGGAATATGGATCCAGCCTGTTATTTGGTATACATACTCTATAATGGTTCTTTTTCTCCAAATCAGGAGAACATCTTGCGTATATACGATAACTAGTGAAACATATTATTATGATAACTCAGAGCTATCTCATAGTATGTAAACAGAAGAAAAGACATATGCAAAGTTACAAACTTGGTCTACTTTGGTCTCTATGATACAATTAGATTTTTTTTTTTTGAAATCGTTCAAATATAATAGAGACCACATGGAGTGATTAACTTATAGCCACTTGAGAACTTTNAATATGCAAAGTTACAAACTTGGTCTACTTTGGTCTCTATGATACAATTAGATTTTTTTTTTAAATCGTTCAAATATAATAGAGACCACATGGAGTGATTAACTTATAGCCACTTGAGAACTTTGTCGTTTTCATAGATTCTCCAAATATCAAACTCAACATCCGTGTAACTGAGTGATTCAAAAACAAGCTGCAAATTGCTGTAATAGAAACTACTAGTTTAGTTAAGAACCACAGGTGCTAACTACGAGATTAAGATATCCTGCTATTTAAAAGGAGCGACGTGTCATAAACAAGTAAGTTATAAGATCCTAGGTATTCCTTGGATGTAACTAGAATATTGAAAAGTCCCGGCTTAAAAGTGAGATTAATAGTAATTGAAGCTGTGCACACAAAAACGAAGGGTAATTGGTTAATAACAGAAGACTATGGTTTACAGGTAGCATATGTCCATTAAAAATCTAAAGGGATACCAAAACCAAATCATACGGTGATATCATATGCCATTGAGTGTGTATTAAACTGTAACAACAAATTTTTTTGACAGTACTATTCAGTGATAAATTTAGATATTAGCTTTAAGTAAATGGGCTTAGTTACTGCAAAAGCTAACTGTTTAATTCTTTTTAACTCTCTCTCAACAATTGAGGGTGTCTAGAAATGTTCCTTGTATAAAAACTGTGTGAAAAATCGAAAGACATCAATAGAATTATACATAACTATAGTCAAACATTAAAGATAATCAATTTCTCTGCTACTGTTTTAAATATTTTAGATATACTAATTTCCATTGCAGTTATTCTAGTGTTTTCTGGTGGTGGGGGAGAGAATTATGTATGATTAACAGCGTCAAAAGTATAGCAGAATATAATTACAGAAGCACTAGAGGACAATGGTAGCTTTGGAGATAATGTTTTAAAACGATATCATAGTGCTTTAAGAAAATTATCACCACTTGTTGGACTAAAGACCTCAATCAACAAGATAGATTCATGTATAAAACTATTCGATAATAAAATAATTCAGAACTATGCTAATAATATAATACCGAAAGGTTGTGGACATACCCTTATAAAGCAAAAGACCTGTACGCAATAGGCTGTGCCTATTCATCCTAGCACAAAATGAAGTTCACTACATTATCAAGAGAAAATGATATTTAGTAGGAAAGACGAACAATAGATATTTACTCAGAGGAGATATTTAGTAGGAAAGGTGAACAGATAGATATTTACTTAGAAAAAAGATATTTAGTATGATAGATATTTCACTTAAAAGTTCACCAGAAAACGAACAATGAGAATTGGCATTGAAGAGTAATGATTAAGACTAGGTTCCACCAATAATGGAATAAGAGATGGGACTAAAGAGAACTTTAATTATAATGTTCCTGAAAATTTTCTCATGGCCCTCAAGAACCCATTGGATCCAATCCGTTCTAAATCATGGAAGCAAAACTCTTACTTGACATGATTTCAACTTGATGTGTTGTAACTTGTAACATTTCACTTCAGTCATTCGAAGAAATACAATTGGATATTGTTTCTCTCTGTAACCTCTGCAGTTTTATAGTCACGAAAAATCAAAAATATCAATTAGAAAGCGAATAGGTATCAAAAGATATTCCAAACACAAGAGTCACTATAGCATAAACGATAAAAGTAAAGTTAATTTGCTTTAAAGATGGAACAGAAACAGACCAGTATGTGCTTGTACCAAGTCATTTATAACCAAATGACACAGCCAAAAGATAAAAGGAAACCGTTTTCGAGTGAGACTGGTAAGAAAAGATAGAAAAGAGGCATATTCTGCTGTATAACATCAACCTTTTTATCCCAAAGATATACAATCTTCACAAAACTTATCTTTCACTGAACCAACTGTTAGCAAGTGTAAGAAAAAAAAAACTGTTATATAGAAGCACCTTTCAAAGAATCTTTGTTTGATTTGGAGCTACAAAGGAAAACATGTGATAAGATTCATGTAGATTTTCCTCACAATTTGCAACCAATGAAATATTTTATCTCATAAAGCAAACAATAAAAAATAATCATTTTTATTCGTTCCATTCGTAGGACCAATTGCTTTAGCTCTTGATTTTTTTTTTCAAACAAAAGCATGTGAAAATAAAGATAGAAAAGAAAACTGTTTAGAAAAAGAAGCAGGAAAGTGAATCGAGACTTCTAGCTCTAGTGGTAAAGAACTCACAATTGTGAGTACCGCTACCTGGTTCAAATCCCGGCCATTGGAAAATTAATATTTCGACATCGTCAGAGACAGATGACCGACACGTGGTAACACGTGACTAGTCTGGACCATTTATGTGAGGCCATGATACCTCTGTATAATTCAAAAAAAAAATGCTATGAAAGTGATCTTTATAGATAAAAGTAGTCTTAACGAGTTTGATTGGAGAGGTTCTGTCCTTTTGGCTTACTCATAGGACAGCTTAAGTTACTACGGACGGGGGTGGATTCCTGTTCCCCCCAAGAATAAGTGGAATACATCATCCGTACACCTTCAAAAACCACACAAAATTAACAAGACTTTTAAAAATCCACCATTGTTAAAAATATAGCAAAAAGGCAATGAAAACAAAACTTAAATCAACCTTTGCTTGGTTTTCTATATGATATACTTTTCCAAGGTGATGCCTAAACCAAGCTAGCTTCTTTATAGATTAAGCACATCTAATCTATTAAAACAAGAGTACAAAAAGAAAATAGCCCTAACTTTTCCTTAATATTTACTAAGTATTGCCACTGACTCTATTAAACCATCCACTTAAATTTAATCGGTCTTCCTTTTTAACTCGACACAATCGCCTGATTTTATATTAAATGAAATACATCTTTTTGGTCAACCTCATATCACGCTAACATTTACTAGCTTTAATACGATTTTCCTAAAATCACATGGTATCTTACTTATTATCCTTCACATATCTCAACTACAATTTAAAATTGTGATTTAGTTAAAAAAAACAAACTTACGTGATAGATACCCTAATATTTTAGCATGTAACATTAACTATTTATATATGTGTGATTCAACTATTATAATAAAATATATTAATTTTTTATTAACCATTTTAGAAAATACCTTATAAAGAAAAACACAAATATGATTTGAAAACACATAAATATATATAAAAATACTTTTTAAAATAAATATAAACAAAAAATATACNTTCCAAGGTGATGCCTAAACCAAGCTAGCTTCTTTATAGATTAAGCACATAAAACTTAAAAGGAAAACCATAAATGGAACTTAACTAGAACCTAATGTGGTATAGCTTGATAATTTCTTCAAAGGGAAGAAAAACATATGTATTAGAAGACATTGATACCAAAAGGAACAGTGAGATATTATCTGAATGCTGTGCTGCTATGCCAAAGATAGGGAAAGTTCACGGCTGCTCCAGTTAAAAGTCATGGGTCCCTGGAAGCAATTAAGGGAGATTTGATTTGCTAAAGCCACAGCCACATGGCACTACCATTTGCAGCAACTGGATGATGGACCCAATTTTCTATAACAAAGCATATTAAGCTGCAATTTATTTTTTGAAGAAAATAATTAGAAAAATGAAAAAGAAATATAACTAATTAAATATCCAAAAGATATATAGTAACCTTACCTTTCCTCTATATAAACAAGGCTCCAATGGAAACATAGAAACCCACAGAACTATCTTAAAACTAATTTATCATGTCTGTTCCGACCATGAAACAAACTCAGATCTTTCAAGATATTCTTCGAAGTTCTTACGCAAGAAGATTACTACTTGATCAGTCACCAAGTCCNGGTCAAACTGAAAGTACATTTTGTACTTAACCCTTACTTTTGCTTAATATTTACAAGAGATTGTCACTGCATTTAAATGGGTCTTGCTTCCTTTAATAAAGATGTTTAGTTAATTTAATTATAATTATTATGATATTTTAATTAGCTAAGATCAAGCGATGGGTTTGTTCTAATTACTAATTGATTTTATTTTCAAATATAAACCACCAATATAGCTAACATTACCAATTCGGAGAATCAATTTATTGGTAATCATTAGAAAATAAACGCAACATTAACTATCTTACCAAAATATTCCTAAAAAGTCGACAACCACTTATTAAGGTAAATATTAGTATTGTATTTAGTAGACTTATTTCAAAACTCAAAATATTAGGGTATAAGTATAATACATAAGTAATATTAAAACAAGAAAAAATAATTAAATGCTTATTGTATTACTGTTTTCTCTTTCTTAAAAATACTTTCAATACAAAATAAAAATCAAAATTATAATTACTTAAATGAATATAGTAAAAGAACAACAAAACATGGGACAATATTTATTGTTCAAGATAATGATTAAATTAGTTCGATTAAATCCACTATAAAATTTTAAATTCAAAATACATATTAAAAGAATATTTAACATTGGAAATTTCTTAAAGAAAAAATATATTAATCATACTAAAAATAATTATAAAATATAAAAATTAAGTATAACACCCGTGCGGGCGCACGGGTCAAAATCTAGTAAAACTTAAAAGGAAAACCATAAATGGAACTTAACTAGAACCTAATGTGGTATAGCTTGATAATTTCTTCAAAGGGAAGAAAAACATATGTATTAGAAGACATTGATACCAAAAGGAACAGTGAGATATTATCTGAATGCTGTGCTGCTATGCCAAAGATAGGGAAAGTTCACGGCTGCTCCAGTTAAAAGTCATGGGTCCCTGGAAGCAATTAAGGGAGATTTGATTTGCTAAAGCCACAGCCACATGGCACTACCATTTGCAGCAACTGGATGATGGACCCAATTTTCTATAACAAAGCATATTAAGCTGCAATTTATTTTTTGAAGAAAATAATTAGAAAAATGAAAAAGAAATATAACTAATTAAATATCCAAAAGATATATAGTAACCTTACCTTTCCTCTATATAAACAAGGCTCCAATGGAAACATAGAAACCCACAGAACTATCTTAAAACTAATTTATCATGTCTGTTCCGACCATGAAACAAACTCAGATCTTTCAAGATATTCTTCGAAGTTCTTACGCAAGAAGATTACTACTTGATCAGTCACCAAGTCCAGCACCGTCCCCATATGCCGATGATGCCAACTTTGATGCTAATGTTGTTATGGTCCTATCGGTCCTCTTATGTGCACTCGTTTGCTCGCTTGGACTCAACTCTGTAATAAGATGTGCCTTGAGGTGCTCCAGTTTAGCACCATCCGAAGCTGGTGACAACCAACCAGCAGCTCGCTTGAGCAACACAGGGGTCAAACGAAAAGCATTGAAGAGTTTCCAGACAGTAAGTTACTCTGCTGATTTGAATCTGCCTGGCCTAGATACAGAGTGTGCCATATGTCTCTCGGAATTTGTATCCGAAGAGCGTGTGAAGCTGCTTCCGACATGCCACCACGGATTTCATGTCCGGTGTATAGACAAGTGGCTTAGTGCACACTCGTCCTGTCCCACCTGCAGGCACTGCCTCATCCAGACATGCCAGAAGATCGCCGACTGCAGCCAAACGAGCTCGTTAAACACTACTCAACCACCGCAAGATAGCATCATCGTGCAAATAGCACCTCTACAACCAGAAAGATGGATACGCTGTTTTAGATGAAACTAGTCACCTACCTACACAGAGTAGCAGTAATGTTTATAACCCGATTAAAGTAATATTGTATTTAGAATTAGCCGAGATCACAAGCGGTCTACTTTTCCAAAACAAGTTTAGCAATTCCATTGTAACGTTGTAAATATTACGAGAAATGCTACTTTCTTCATATCTTGACCTCCCAAAAAGTTATCACAATTACAGGGGAATGAAATATTTTATTTGCAAAGCCTCACATTCGAAAAAAGAACATATAAAAAAATCAGAAGTCCAAACGTGCAGGTTGGTGAGAGGGCAAAATGAAAACAATAAATGTTCACTGGAGGTGGCCAATACGCTAGGTCAACTACAGAGGAGTTGAATGTATCAGTCTAAGCATTAAGAAGTTTCAAGCTATAAAAGTCAGGCGCTGCTACTAGTTTATCTTTTACTGAATATCATATGGGTTAATGTCCTTTTTTTTCTGATCGAAAATGTCCTTTTTTATGCAAAGGCATATAACTATAATAATGCAACTTTCCAAGAGTAGTGGAAGACCACCGCTTCTTGTATTGTTATTGAGAAAAATTAAGCTGTGTAGGAGATGATTATCATTAGGCCATATAAAAATGCGAGTGCGACAACACGAAGCCTCACAGAAAATTGGCAAAGGCCCACATATGAGAGAAACATGAACTAATTCAATTCACCGAGGTGAGTTAAGAATGAACGATTGAATGTGGTGATCCATGACCAGGAGATATATATGAATCGCTACTATGACCAGGAGATATATATGGGCAATATAAATTACAACTAATTTCATAATGATGTGGTACAACGTTCGTAAGAGCAACAGCATCGCTGCTCTTTTCACGTTTCTTAAAGAGGGGGACCACGAGTTTTGCAAAAACTAGGAGAACCACGTTTGTTAATTAGTAAACAGACCCCACTAATACGTGGCGGCCCGCGAATGGCTCATCTAATATTTTTTTTTTAAATCAGAAAAAACGGAAAAAAGAAAAAAGACAAAAAGAACTAAAAACTAAAAAACATTTGCAGCGATGCTGTTGCTCTAAGGTATCAACTCAACTTTTGATGAAATTTTGAATAGTAACAAAATAATATGTTTTGAGAAACAAATATGAAAATGATAAATTTTTATAACAGATGTTGAATATCAATGAACTTAATATCAAAAATTTCAAACATAACAAAATATAACTAATGTTAATAAATATGTAAAATAATTTATAAAGCACTTATGATATAATAGATGGTAAATAAAAAAAAAAAATGACAATTAGTGTATTTACTTATTTGTAACAGATAACATGATAAAGTTACATCATTTTTTTTTTTTGACAAAAGTTACATCATTTTTGTCACTGGTTAAAGGAGTTTTCTCTTCT
>OVBX01000545.1:14308-31869 GCA_900406325.1 Erucastrum elatum
CAAAGCGATAAATTTGAATGAGCATGTTTTTTTTTTTTTTTCTTTTTGAATGAGCATGTTGTTCAAAAACCAAGCATGGACATATTGTAAGAACCAATATTTTCAACATTTTATTACATCAAGAAACATTAACACAAGATACATAAATATAGAAGTAATAATCATTTTTTAAGAAAAAAAATTGGGCTTTAACAAACAAACATATCCAACTGTCATATTTCCCGACAAAAAGAAAACCAGTAGATATTTGTTTTAACGGATTTTGATGATTTAGTTTATGGTTTAAACCCTGCGAGTAGTTTTGTTGTAGCCTCCTCCAGTGTGCATCTCCTCGCTGCTTGAGGAAGATGGGTCAAGCCCGTACTCACTGGTGCCACCGTACTCGCTACTTGCCCCATAATCGCGACTGTCCACTGTCACTTTCCGAAATTTCTTCATCTCAGCACCATATGTGCCCGTCTCATAGTCTGAGCTCCCATCACCTCCGCTTGAACCCATGTATGAGCCCTGCCCTGGCTTTACACCATCGTTTAAGTCGTCCAGAGATGCATCACCCTCCAATATCCGAACGATCTAGTAAGAAAAAAAGCAGAAAACATTTAGTTTATAGTAAGCATTAGCCGAACGATCAACCATTAACTTACGCCTAGACTTTCTAGGATTAAAAATGACTTATTTTAAATAAACTGACAGTTATGTACATTTTTGATAGTAAGATATATACTTATTATTTACCTGACTCATCTTTGGGCGGCGGCGACCCGAGTGCCTAACGGCTGCAGCAGCACAAGCCACCATGCGTGCCATCTCATAAGGCTCGTATTGATTCTCAAGAAATGGATCAACCAATTCTCCACATTCTCCGTCCTGAGCTGCATTCATGCATAATGGTCTCGCCTGCCAAGTAACATTAATCAGACCATGAAACTGTTTAGTTTCGTTTTGGTTTAGTTTTATTTAAATGAATGTACAAGTATATACCCAATCGACCAAACTGTCTTCCATATCACCACTTAGATCGACAGGTCTGCGTCCGGTTATGAGCTCAAGAAGCATAACTCCAAAAGAGAAAACATCTGATTTATCTGTTAATTTTCCACTTGCTGCATATTCAGGGGCTAAGTATCCGAACGTCCCCATGACTCGAGTCGACACATGTGTGTTGTTGTCTTGAGAGAGCTTAGCCAACCCAAAATCTGCAACCTGGAGATTAATTGAAAGGAATGTTATGGAGAAATATTAAACAAAAAAAAAACTAATTAAAACATATACCTTGGCTTCGAAGTTAAGATCAAGCAGAATGTTTGAAGCTTTGATATCTCTATGGATGATTTTAGGATGACCTTATCACAATTATTGGATAAAAAATTAATGAGCTTTGATTTAGAGCCAAATTAGTGAAAGGCAAATAAAAAGAAAACAAGATTCACTCACAATCTTCATGTAAATAAGCAAGTCCTTTAGCTGATCCTAAGGCAATCTTGAGTCTAGTAGGCCAATCCATCACGGTTCCAGTTTTCCCTATAACTCCATTTTATTTATTAACAGTATGAGTAAGTTTAAATATAATCAATAACATTTTCAAGAACATAAGAAAACTCATCATTAATTACCATGAAGGTGGAACTCAAGTGTGTCATTAGGAAGAAACTCATAGACCAACATCCTCTGTCCTCCTGAAGTGCTGCAATATCCGACAAGAGACACGAGATGTCGATGATGGACGCGGCTGATGATGTCAACCTCTGCCTGGAACTCTCTTTCTCCTTGTCCGCTTCCCGCTTTAAGGCTCTTCACCGCGATCTCTTTACCGTTAGGCAAAAATCCTTTGTGAACATATCCGAACCCGCCTTGTCCTAACAGACGGTCTTTGGAGAAACCTTGAGTCGCGGCTGAGAGCTCCTCATAAGTGAATGTGCTTTTGTTGAATCCCAAAGCCACTGAAGGGTGTGGCGGTGGTAGAGACGGAGCGTATGGACCTGATGAGTAATTTGAGCTCATCTCACCGCTTTGGATTGCATTTGCGCCACCTGAAACTGGTGCTAATGGTGAAGGCATTGGCTGCCAGTTTCCTGGAGGTAGTGGTGGTGGCGGTGAATCCACCCAGTTTGTTCCCATTGATCCAGGAGGTGGAGGAAGATTGGTATTATGATCATTTTGGTTGTAATGTTGTTGTTGTTGTTGTTGAGTTGCAGCACCATTGAAGTATTGATCACCCCCATCTAAACTCGCATCCAAAAAAAATTACAAGACAAAACTTAGATGAGTTGTGATTTGAAATAAAAATTAATAAGAACTAGTCTTGCAGGAAAAAAGAAACTGGTTTCTTGGGGAAGAAGAAATAAAACTGAAGTTTAATAATTCGCACAGTATATTTAAAATGAGCTCATGGGTTTATAACTCTGTACATTTTGATAGGGAATAGCTGAGAATAAGATTCATTTCATTTTAAGGAACAAAATTCGTGTTTTTTTTTTCTTGGAAACAATAAACTAGTGAGGTTTAGTTAGGGTTCAATGGATGCCATACTATTGCCTGCAGGGAAAGCATTGCTTCCGTAATACGGCATCTGTTCAAGCTTTGATTTCTTTTTCTTCTTCTTCCGCAAACAACAGACGCAGAACAATATCATGACAAGGAACAAAAGTCCAGCTGCAGCAACAAGTCCTAAAACAACACCCATGTTCGGAGGATCGTTACTTGACGAGTAAGCGCCACCGTTGCTTGTAGGCGGCGCTAGTGACTTTGGTGGAGAGTGGGAGCTATGGTCGGAAGTCTTAGACGGTGGAGGATGAGGAGAAGCGTTATTGCCTCCTCCATTGCCGCTTCCATCTTTTTCTTTGTTGTCACTCTGCTGCGGTGGGGATTGTGAAGAAGGAGGTTGAGATTGTGATTGAGAGGAGGGGGTTGAGGAGTCGGACGGTGGTGGTGGAGGCGAGGAGGAATTTTCCGGTGGAGGAGGAGGTGATTGTTCTTGTTGTTCTGGTGGGGGAGCTAGAGTTGGAGCGGGAGGAGAAGATGTTGATTGATTGTCTGAAATAGGAGGAGGAGATGTTGATTGATTGTCTGAAATAGGAGGAGGAGATGTTGATTGATTGTCTGAAGTAGGATGAGGAGATGACAGAGAAGGAGGAGGAGGTGCCGGCGGTGAGTTCTCCGGAGACTGCCCCTCCGCCATAGTCACTCTCTCCGGTGGGGCCAATTGAAAGCTATTGTGAAATGAAACAATGAATACCCACCTCTGTTTCTGTTCCTAAGATTAGGAACTAGAACTCCCAATTTTTTTTTAAGATTCTATTTTTAAGAACTTTTTGTATGTATTTTGTTTTCAAACGATGGCGTCAATTTCTATATTTGGGAAATATACAGCCAAGCAAAATATTAAAATTTTACATTTTCTGTTGCAACCTAGATATTTTGAAAGAAAATCTGTTAGCAGTTTAAAATGCTTTCGTTGAGTTGAAAACAAAACTCTTCTCAACAAGATTGTTTTAGTGTCACAAACAGCTTCCATTCCCAGTAAAATGATCAACTGATAGTTCTTACAATGCTAATGAATTTATGCAATTTTTTAGTTAGAATCATTATGTGGAAGATGTAAATATGCTTCCAACGATAGCATTCTTTCGGATTATTCATATGAAGTAATAAATTTTAAAAAATGCTACTTGTGTTTTATATAAA
This sequence comes from Erucastrum elatum, assembly GCA_900406325.1. Taxonomy (NCBI): domain Eukaryota; kingdom Viridiplantae; phylum Streptophyta; class Magnoliopsida; order Brassicales; family Brassicaceae; genus Erucastrum; species Erucastrum elatum. The sequence continues at coordinate 17,993 of OVBX01000545.1, forward strand.
GATATAAAGTAACCTCGGCACATTGACTAACTACATATGATCCTCAAAATAAGAAATTTTAAGTTTACAAAAAAAAGAAAGAAATTTTGTAGATCAAAGTTGTTTTTATGGATGTGTTATGTATTTGCTTGTACAGTGTTTTATTGACAAGTCTTTTTAATTTCTACATCAATTTGGCGGAAAATTCAACTGCATTTTAATTTTTTAACTACAGCTTTACTTTAAATATTTTTTGGTACTTAATCAGTCTAATAATTTTGAATCTACATTAATAGTTCCATTGAATTTTTTTTTTGCCTTTCATTTTCATTGAATCTAATATATATTTTCACCTAATTTTGTACATATTTCAACAGAGATAAAATATGGTCTTTTGACCTCTGGTATTGCACTATAGATAATCTATATCGCAAAATAAATAAAAAATATTATTATGTGTTATGAGACCAACTGCCATTTATGTTTAAGAAAACATCCAACGTATAATTGAAAAAACCTAAGAAGACGGTCACACATGTGAGGATGAGGGAGTAGCAGTTGAACTAGGCTTCTTGCGAACGTATTTGCGAGCCCAAACATGTTTGCCATCAAGAGTGTATTTCTTTTTATTCGCTGGACCCACAATCTCTTCGATTATTGATGCACATTCCATCCTCAACACCATCCTCGCAAACAACGGTTGCTCATTCTCTTCCACATCTTGCATTAGTATCGCTTCTATCACTTCTCCAAATCTCCTTGTAAAGTAGACCTTAACTTCTGATTCCGAAGTGGGATAGCCTTTAGAAAAGGTCAGAAAAACTGTCCTATCATCCGCAGGTATAACGCCTTCCTCGTTCTCTACCTCCTCCGTGGCGGTCCTGTTTGTATCTTCTTCAACAGGAAGAGGTGTAGTAAGAGCAGGAGCCCTTTCTTGTTGAGCACCCAACCTAATAGGAGTTTGATATTGGACACTCTGCCTAGTGAGGATTCCTTGTTGAACACTCCGCCTAAATGGGATTCCTTGTTGAACAGACTGCCTATTAAGGATTCCTTGTGGAACACTCGTCCTAATAGGGTTTTGTTGTTGAACACTCAGCGTACTAGAGATTCCTTGTGGAAGGTTCAACCTATTAGGGGATCCTTGTTGAACACTTAACCTCATGTTGCTCATCTCCTCAATAATCTTCTCCCTCTGTAACGCCAACAATTGCTCCCTATAGTACCTCTCTGCCTCCACGCATAAGTCATCAAAGGCTCGGCTGCAGATTTCATTCATATTCTTTCTCACACCGAGGAGGAGAATTTCGCGGTTTTGATGGACGTATCTGAGAGTAAGCCTGCCTCCAGTCAAACGTAAGAGAAAAGGTATAACCGAACCATCATCGTTGTTGGCAACGAAGAGCGTTGAATAATCTAGGTTGCGTAAGATACTTAGACACACATCGACTTCGTTAGCCACCGTCTCGATGAATGCGTCTGATAAACCGACTAGAAACGGTGTTAATTGTCGAGCGAACTCGATTTGCTCGAGCAAGAAGAGAAAAGCAATCACATAAGACGTTTGGTTCGTGTCTCGGTTAAGATCAAAGACGAGACGAGTGAATAGGGTTCTGTCTATTCTGTGAAAAGCATGGAACTCCTCACGTGTTACACCCACAATAGATGAAGGAAGCTCTGTGAAAGCCGAAAACGACGATGAAGAAGAATCCATGAGGGTTTCTTATATTTTTTTATGGCGGTGGTGCAGTAATCTTAGTTTCTAGACAGTTTAAATAGATGAAACATTCAAACTGGTGAAGAGGTGCGATCTTTTTTTCCCTATTATATGTTTTGCGTCGTTCATGTCTGTAATTAATATATTGAAAGAGGCGATACATCGTTTACATCATGACCCTTCGATTATCCGGGATGATTCATCCCCCAACCCTAATTTTTTTCCTTTTTTTATTTTTGTAAAATTTTCATTTTTTCCCCTTCTATTCTTCTTTCCATTACAGGAAGATCCATTGCTAATATCTATGTAATTTGNATGATTCATCCCCCAACCCTAATTTTTTTCCTTTTTTTATTTTTGTAAAATTTTCATTTTTTTCCCCTTCTATTCTTCTTTCCATTACAGGAAGATCCATTGCTAATATCTATGTAATTTAAAGATCCATTCTTATGCATGTGTATGTATATATGTATGTGTGCTTGTAACTCAAAGATCCATTTCTATGTATATATACATACATATACATATGTATTCTTTGAAATTTTATTAATTTATAGAGATATTGATTTATAAAAGTTTCCTTATTTAGTTTTTTATTAATTTAAGATATATGTATTCTAAGATAAAAATATATTTGATTCTAGTGTTTAGACATTAATTGTTATTCTTTTTGAAATTTGAAATTTATATTAATTTTATTATATTATTTCGTGTAGATAAAATATATATTGTATAGAACTTAAATGTAGTCTTAGATATAATATTACTAAATCTCATCAAAAATATATTAAGTATTAAGAAAATATAAAGAGAATTCAATTTTGAATAGAAAACAAAAATGTAATAATAGGTTCTTAATAGGTTCTTATTTATATAAAATATGTATACATATAAATTTATTAATTTATAAATTTAATGAAATTATATACTTGCATAGAATTTTATAAAAAAATATTATCTTATTATTTATCGATTTGTATCAAATTTTGAACCGATCCAAGTTAAGACTGGTGAAATTTATTAATTTATATAGACTATTAATTTATCGAGTATTAATTTACAAAATTTCTACTGTATGTGTGTATGTAACTTAAAGATTCATCTAAACATTATTTAAATAGTAAGTTTGCTTATGTGTAAAAACTTTTTTTTTTCATTTTTACATGAAAAATGACATGGTTTACTTAAACATATGACATGGGCTGATTTATATTTTTAATAACTTTTTAGCTTATAATAATAATTCACATATCATCAGTAAAGTAAATATAGTCAAATAAAAAATTAAATAATACTAGGGCCAGTCCGAGCTTCACGTACACATGGAATATACTTCATGTGTGATATGTTTGTATATTACTATATTTTTATTGCAATTGTGCTATGCTACGATTTGGAAGAGAAGTACAATAAAACCTCTATAAATTAATAATGTTGAGANNTGCTATGCTACGATTTGGAAGAGAAGTACAATAAAACCTCTATAAATTAATAATGTTGAGAATTTGAAATTTTATTAATTTATAGAGATATTAATTCACAAAATTTTATTTATTTATATTTTTCTATTTTTATTTATAAAAAAAAAGAAAATATTTTATTTCACTGTATGTACATTATTTAAATTTTAGAAATTTGACTTTCATATTGTTTTAATATCTTATCTTGTGTACATTTTTATGTTTTATAGAATTGTTAAGTGGTTTTCGGTAAANCAAAATATATTGAAATGTAAGAAAAATAAAGAATTTTCATTGTGAATATAAAACCAACAATATATTATTTAGTTTGTACTTATAGAAAAATTATATATAGATAGATTATTAATTTATGATTTTAAGGAGACTATATATTTACATTAAAGTTTTAAAAATATTATTATCTTATTATTTTATTGATTTGTGTTATATTTAATACCGGCTCAACTTGAGACCGACAAAATTTATTAATTTATAGAGATTATTAACTTATAGATTATTAATTCCCTTAATTTATAATTTATAGAGGTGCTGCCGTATATAATTCGGTTGTGCATCGTAGATGGTCAGCCTGTGATCCATATTCAGCTGAAACTTATTTGCCTTTTAGGGATTTTTTTTGTTCTGGACTCGTAAGAGTTAATTTATATGCTTGTATATATTCAGTTGTATATTTTATTATTGACTATGTTTATCTTTTTTTTCTTGTAAGACATAATATGTTTAATTTAATATTATAAAGAATGGATTCTAATTTTATTGTTATTCATTTTTTTAAATTCAATGAATTTACTTGCCAATGATCGAATAGTATACATATGTGGTCTAAATACTTCAAACTAGAATATGATCTGCGTCTTGTGCGGTGTGAGTATATAAATTTAAATTTAATATTGAACATATGTCAAATTTGATGTTTGTTCGTTTTTTTTTCCAAAATTTACAAAATTTAATATGTTTTTTCTGGGTCAACTATTTTTACCAAGTTTAACCATGTGCAATATGTGATATTAAATTCAGAGAATATTCCATGAAAATATCCCAAATAAATTTTGTTAAGCCTTTTATCACCTAAATTATTTTCTTTCCCAATTTAATACCCCAACTAATTATTTATTCACATTAATACACAAACTTTTAAAATTGTATGCATTTTATTCGTATAATTTGTTTGATAAATTAATAAGTTTCCAACAAAATTTATAAATTCTCTAAAATTTATAAATAAAAATCAGAAAATTCGAATTTTATTTTGTGTTTTAGTAATAAAAGTAACTAAATTTTTTTATAATCTTCAATTTTTTAATTTTTTTTTTAAGTTTTTAATATTGAATTTAATTAATATTTTAAAGAAAAAAACAATTCTTTTTTTTTGACGTTCAATAAGATTTTCTCTGTATTTTATTTACCTTTATTTAAATTTTAAAATAAAATTTTAATTTTGTAATATTTCTCGTATATTTAAAAAAAAAATCATTTTCATTTGAAACTGATTAGTATATTTAATTAAAATAGACAAAGTTTAGGTATTAAAAGTGGAAAAGTTTGTAAATTTTATGTATTAACGTGAGAAAAATAAGTAATTGGGTCTTAAACTGGGAAGTAAAAGAGTTTAGATATTAAAATGCTTAACGAAATTTAGTTGGGTATTTTTTATGAAATTTTCCCTTTAATTTATTATTTGGTCAATTATTATGTTGTTGATTGTATGAAGTGAGCTAGGATTATGTATAGCTCGATTTATCCATATTAAAAAAAAATTAAGATTCATTATGCGAGTCAGGATTATGTATAGCTCGATTCATTTTGGACAAAAATAATTTTTTGACACGTAAGCAAAATTAACAGCTTAATTAACTGACACATAAGCAAAGATGTTTTTTAATTAAAAACAAACTGAGGTTATAATTTTTGAAATGTTCCACTATTAATATGTAGGGGATTATTCAATTTGAATATTTATTAAATAAAAATTTATATTAATAAAATTTTATGATTATTTGTATCTTTTTGTAACAAAACAAATTAAGCCATTGATCCAAAATTTTTAAGATTTTAAAATTTCTAATAATTTATAGTCATTTCAAAAATTCAAAATATAACATATAAGAAAAAATCTAAAATTGTATTATATGGTTAATGTGATTGTTTAATATCTTTAATAATATAAAACTAAACAAAAAAGAACTAAGATACAAAAATTGTTGTCAAATATTTATTATTCATAATAATTAATTTTGATATATATGTTAACCATATTATGTAATTTCATAGTTTTTATTTAAAGATAGTGTGATAATTTTTTGTACATTATTTATCAATTTAATAGTTAGTTTAAAATAAAGTATAATATAAATTAAGATGAACTGACATGTTTTTGCTAACAGTTCCGAATTTCATTTTCATGGTGACATATGACTACAGAACAATGTTAAATCATTGATCATCAATTTTTAACATAAAAAAATTAACATTTTTAGTTATTTATTGTCATTTTTTAAAATTTAAAATATTACATATTCGAAAAAAAATCTAAATTTTAATTTTTTAGCTAATTTGGTTGTTTAATTTATTTCAATAATATAAAATTAAACAATAGAGGAGACATAAATTGTTACTAAATCTTTATTATTAGAGCCATTAATCTTTATAATTAGTCATCTTTGTAATTTCGTAGCTTTTATTTAAGGAAATAAAATAAAATAGTTTTTTTGGGTAAGAATACGGGAGTAAGTCTCCCGGTTTATTAATGAAACAAAAACTTCTAACTACAATCGGACTTGTCATGGTCGTGCTGAACCATCGACATCCTCATGTATCAAACTAACAAGCTCTAAAGGAGCAACATCAAAACGATGAAAACCAAAAGGAAGAGAATAATCAAGGTTAGCTAACCCATCAGCTAGACGATTAGCTTCCTTATACACATGAACAAAACGGACCAGCCAGTCCCTCGTCGAAAAGCCATGGCACAAGCGTACCAGGAAAGACAACGGATGAGTAATTCTCGATCCCTGTCGTAAGAAATCCCACCACCATCTTAGAATCAACTTCCACCTCTAACCTCCTTATACCTTTCTCCCAAGCGATCACAAGGCCATAGTAGACCCCCCAAAGCTCCGCTAGAGGTGCAAAGCACCGCCCTATATTAAGAGCAAAGCCACCACACCACTCGCCAGCACATCTCGTATCACTCCTCCGGCCGACGCCAGTCCCGGGTTACCATGTGATGCTCCATCAGTGTTAAGCTTCATCCATCCCACCTGAGGTGGCTTCCATCCAATCATTATCTCCACCTGTTGCCCAGTAACCAAGTTTCATTCCTCCGCCTTCTTACTATACATCACTTCTCTGGCCAAGTTACGTAGAAATTTAACTCTATCCCTCCATAGCCGATTATCTCCAAATACGTTCCCACATCTCCACTTCCATCCCCACCATACAGCCACCGCAAATGTCGTGGCCCAAGGGATCCCATCGTGAACATCCGTATTACTCAAATTCCGGTATAACCACTCAAGCAAAGTCATCGAGAAGAAAGCATGACGCTTCGCACTCGGTACAAACCTGTTCCAGATCCCCGCCATTGCAGGACAGTCTCTGAGCACATGTAGAATCGTCTCAATCCCTCCTTTACATACTTGGCACAAATCAGTGCCACTAAGATGTCTTCGATATATCTCTGCATTCGTCATGATGGCCTGATGCCCAACAAGCCAGAGAAACACTCTAACTCTCTCTGGCGCTACCACCCTCCACATACTTTTAAAAAGCTTTCCATCTGCTGTCTTGGAGTATTATCTCTTGTTATCATCCCATACGCAGTTGTAACTGTAAATTCCCCATTCAAAGTTTCACCCCATGCTAACCTGTCTTTCGCTCCAGTTACGGTATCCACAACCACTGCCACCAGCTCTAGTCTTTTCTCTTCAGTTATGTATGGAGAGATTCGAGTGAGATCCCATCCCCCACCATCAAGCCACAACTCTCTAACTGTTATGTGTTCATATCCCTCTGGAAGATCTGCAACAGCCTCTCCCGCAAGAGATTTTCATGAAAGCCACCTATCAGTCCAGAATTTGATGTCCCTCCCATTACCAATAACCCAAGTGTGTCCACTCGCCACCACTTCCCTGATTCCCAATAGCACACTCCTCCAAGTCGAAGACACTGTTTTACACGGAACCATCCACAAGTCATCATGAATATCTCTCACTACATACTTACTCCTTAGCACCCTCGCCCATAGACCGTCATGTTCATTTAGTAGCCTCCAACCAACTTTAGCAAGTAACACCTTATTCATGTCTCTCGATACTCGAATCCTAAGACCACCCTCCACCTTAGGTCTACAGATTTTATCCCACGAAACCAAGTGTTGTCAACTACCCCGCACAAAGCTTCTTGATAAGCTATCTAACTTGTCAAGTGTGCTAACTGGTAGTTGTATCGTGCTCATAGAGTGCACTGGGATTGCAGATAAGACTGCTCTAGTCACAGTCACCCTACCTGCTAGGCTTAGAGTTTGCTTCTTCCAGCCCGCTAGACGTGACGCCACTTTCTCGAGGACCTCTCCGAATGTATCTTTATTGATTCTTTTTCTGTAGAATGGGCATCCCTAGATATTTACCCAATTCTCTTGTTGATGCAATGCCACTCTCTTAGCTTATTAGGTCTCCTTTCTCTCGAGTTACGTTCCCAGAAAAAAATATCTTCGATTTCGAGAGGCTTACTTTCTGGCCAGAAGCTCTGCAGAACTTTTCCAACACTCCTTTTATCACTCGGACTTGCGCCACTCATGCGTCCGCAAAAAGTATGAGATCGTCAGCAAAGCATATATGCGATAACTGCGGTCCACCTCTAGACAATCTTATGGGTTTCCATTTCTTGTCCATCACTGCTCTATCTATCATGTGACAAAGCCTCTCCATACAAAGCACAAACAAATACGGAGACAAAAGATCTCCCTGTCTAAGTCCCCTTGATGGTTTGAACGTTTCTGATTTTCCACCGTTCCACAATATACTCATCGAGGGACCAGATACACATTCCATAATCTTTCCAACCCAACTCTCAGACAAGCCAGCTGCTCGCAATGTATCCTCCAAAAAATCCCATCACAACCTGTCATAAGCCTTCTCCAAATCCAACTTAAGCAGCATCCAACCCTTTTGTCCCTGCTTCCTTCTCATCGAGTGAACAGCCTCTTGCACTATCACTATGTTATCTGCACTCAATCTGCCTGGGATGAAACTCGACTGGGCAGGTCCAATCAACTTATTCATAACTCCCTTCAATCTCCCAACCATCGCTTTCGTTATTGTTTTAAACAAAACGTTACAGAGGCTGATCGGACGGAACTGTGTAATGCTTTCCGGTTTGGTCACTTTTGGAATAAACACTACAAGAGCATCATTTGTATTCTCCGGCAACTTCCCAGACTCAAAAAATTGCTGAATAAATCTTACCACAGAGGGGCCTACAGTCTCCCAACACCGCTGGTAGAACACTGGTTGGAAACCATCAGGTCATGGTGCCTTGTAGCTGCCCATCTTCCTTACCGCTGTCTCCACTTCTTCTGCAGAGAAGGCTTTATTCAACATGTTAAGGTCTTGATTTGTAAGTCGCACGAAACCCCCCGTTGGTAAACCCTGTGTATCAGCATCCACATTCTCCAAAGAGTAAAGAGTTTTGAAGTAGTTGACTGCAAGTTTCTCCAGCTCCTGTGCAATCGATATCCATTGATTAGCATCATTTCTCAGCATATCCACTCGGTTCCTTCTCCTCCTTATAATTGTAGACATGTGAAAAAACTTAGTGTTCCTATCACCATAGGCAACCCATTTCTCCCGTGATTTCTGAAACAAAATCACTTCTTCCTGCTCCAGAACTACTTCAAATTCTTTAAGTAGCTCACCTTCCTTCACTATTAACTCATCACTGAGATCCACCTCAATCTTCTCTTGTATCTCTTTAATCTCCATAACTAACTTCTCTTTTCTCTGCTGAACATTCCCAAATACTTCTTTATTCCACTTCTTAATCTTCACTACCAACCTCTCGAGAGCTTCTCTGGTATCAATATCTCGATGCCATGATGCTTCCAGTAGGTCCTTAAACTCAGTATGCTGTAGCCATGTCGCTTCGAATCAAAACGGACGTCGGCACGCGTTCCCCTTAACCTCTGGTGTAAGCTGTAAGTATAGGGGGGCATGATCTGAGGCCAAGAAAGGCAAGTGTGTTACTCTTGCTTCCTGCCATTTGAGTCTCGATTGGGCACAGCAGAGAACTCTATCTAACCGTTTAGCGACAAAAGTACTTGCTGATTTCCCTCTTTTCCAAGTGAACTGGTTTCCACTAAAACCCATATCTATGAAAGATGTTTCGTTGATCCAATTACCAAAGGTCAAAGAATCCTGCGACAATCTTCCATTCCCTCCACTTCTCTCATCCAGTCTCACAATTGTGTTAAAATCTCCACCAATGATAACTGGACCAACGGCACCATTAATTACTTCCTCCAAGGCCGTCCACAAACCACTCCGACGTTCTGGAGAAGGGGCAGCTTACACTACGATCAAATTGATCACTTCTGTGTCACTCCCTACTTTAACATAGATGAACTGATCTGATGACTTTATCACCTCCAACACTCCTACTTCCAACCTCCATAGTAACCAAAAACCACCGCTTTGTCCGCACGCATCCACTCTATACGAATTCTCAAAGCCTAGACCCTGACAAATTCGACCCGCAGCTGCTCCACCAGCGTGCGTTTCAAAGATAGCAAGGATATCTGTTTTGAATCTCTTCACCAAGTAACGAATCGATCTGCGAAACTGAGGTTTATTTGCCTCCCGACAATTCTAAAAAATGCACTTCATCAAGACTTTATTATGAGCTAGCAGAATCACCGGGGCAAATTGTTATGCCTCCACCTTAGTCGAGCTCTTCCTCCCGTCGAGCTCCAATCCATCCTTATTAATTTTATGATTAGTTTAATGAAAACTATAATATATATTTAATTGGATCAACATATTGTCTAAAGATTCTGAATTGCATTCTGGTGATTACAGGTGACTACACTCAAAAATTGCAATGCTCCTCAATTAATATATAGGAGATTACAATTATAATAAAAAATATAATTATATACAATTCATAAACTAAAAATTACAATTAAATACGTTGCTAGTATTTTTTGTGTACTTTGTAAGTTGTGGTGGGTTTTCATTTTATGTTCCCACTCAGGCTCAGGCGCACCACCCGAGATCAGTCTCATCTCGAGTTCTACTATGGAACAGAACTTTTATGTGTACATGCTTATGTTTTGTTAGCTAATTTTGATATATATATATATGGTTAATAAATTCCTGGCTGATGGGACGATACTGAGTGGATTGACCGATACGAATATATGTCTCATCCCAAAGACGACTAGGCCTAACGAGATGACTCAGTTTAGGCCCATTAGCTTGTGCAAGGTATGCTACAAGATTATCTCTAAGGTCTTATGCCAAAGATTGAAGAAAATACTGTCAGGATTGATCTCAGAGACCCAGTCAGCCTTTGTTGCTGGAAGGTAAATTTTTGACAATATCATGATTGCTCAAGAAATGTTCCATGCTCTGAGAACCAAACCAAGTGGACGAAATAAAAGAATGGCCATAAAGACCGACATGAGTAAAGCTTATGATAGAATGAAATGGTCATTTATAGAAGCCGTCATGAGAAAGATGGGATTCGCTGAAACCTGGATTAGATGGATTATGAGATGCATCACGAAAGTCAAATACAAAGTTCTCATGAATGGACAACCAAGAGGAAATATTGTGCCTGGAAGAGGCATGCGGCAAGGAGACCCTTTGTCTCTTTTCATCTTTATTCTATGCACGGAAGCGCTCGTTAGCCTTCTTAATCACGCTGAGAATCGAGGAATGATAACGGGGATGCGGGTTACATGCGCATGTCCCTCGGTATCTCACCTTCTCTTTGCTGATGATAGCTTGTTCTTCTGTAAGGCGGAGCCCCGTGAATGTGAAGAAGTGATGAAAGTAGTCAGGAAATATNGGGGATGCGGGTTACATGCGCATGTCCCTCGGTATCTCACCTTCTCTTTGCTGATGATAGCTTGTTCTTCTGTAAGGCGGATCCCCGTGAATGTGAAGAAGTGATGAAAGTAGTCAGGAAATATGGTATAGCATCAGGTCAATGCATCAATTTTGATAAATCCTTCTTACTCTTTGGTAAAAGGATAAATGCGGTCGACAAACAAGAGATTAAAGATGTACTTGGAATTCAGAATGAGGGAGGGATGGGAACCTACTTAGGAATCCCTGAAGACATTAGTGGATCCAAATGTAAGCTCTTTGCTTTCCTAAAGGAGAAGTTGATGCATAGAGTGAACGGATGGACATGTCGATGGTTATCAAAAGGAGGTAAAGAAGTGCTTATAAAGTCCATCTTACTCGCACTCCCAACGTATGTCATGTCTACTTTCCTGCTCCCATTGGAGATATGTGAAAATCTTGCAAGTGCTATATCTCAATTCTGATGGAGCTCAAACCCACCTAAGAGAGGAATACATGGGGCAAAGTGGTAAAAAGTTTGTTTACCNTTCCATCTTACTCGCACTCCCAACGTATGTCATGTCTACTTTCCTGCTCCCATTGGAGATATGTGAAAATCTTGCAAGTGCTATAGCTCAATTCTGGTGGAGCTCAAACCCACCTAAGAGAGGAATACATGGGGCAAAGTGGTAAAAAGTTTGTTTACCTAGAGAAGAAGGTGGAATTGGTTTCCGTATGATCCATGAATTCAACCTGGCTCTTCTAGCAAAACAACTATGGAGGGTAGTACAAAATCCTGATTCGCTGGTTGCTAGAGTCTTGAAGGGGAGATATTACAGACTGAGTACACTGTTGAGAGTAGAATCAACGAGCAGCCCATCCTATGTGTGGACTATCATTTCTGCAGCAAGAGAGTTATTACTTTTGGGCTTAAGGAAAAAGATTCATTCTGGTTATGAAATAAGAGCCTAGAAGGATCCGTGGATTCCAACAACGCCTGCTAGACTAGCTACTTCTGTCGCACCAGTGATGAATATGAATATGAGAGTAAGCGACCTCATTTATCAGGCTACGAAAGAATGGGACTTGAGACTACTGGAAAATTATGTTCATCCTGATGACATACCATTAGTGAGGAGTTTAGCCATCAGCTCAGGCCATCGCCGAGATATATACTGCTGGAGCTATACCAAGAATGGTCAATACACAGTTAAATTTGGATATTGGGTTGTCCAAAACATATTAAGATCAGGAGATGAAAAGGAAGTGATGGAGCCAAGTATTGTGAAACTTCAGGCCTTTGCTTGGAAGATAAAAGCGCCCAGTAAAATTTGTCATCTTATATGGCAACTGTTGACTGGATATGTGGCAGTAACGAGAAACTTGGTAAGGCGCAATATGAGATGTGATAACTACTGCCCAAGGTGTGGAGAGCTAGAGAAATCTGTAACTCATGCCATATTTGAATGCCCACCAGCCCTTCAAGCATGGACCTTATCAGCAACTCCGACGAGCCCAGATATATTCCCATGACCGAGCATTTATACCAATATGGACTATCTATTCTGGAGAAAGAATAGTATCATTGAACCAGAACAAGACAGAGATCCTTATCCTTGGATAATCTGGTATATATGGAAGGCCCGCAATGATAAACTTTTTAGAGAAATAGATAGGGACCCACTGGAACTGGTTAGATATGCAGAGAGTGAATGTCAAGCATGGTTTAATGCAAATGAGTCGATACAACATGTCGTACAGGGGAACATTAATGTGAATTCTCAAACCCTACGCTTAGGAAACATATGCTTGGTGGATGGATCTTGGATGCCAACTGCACAGTTTAATGGATGTGGATGGGTTTGGAAGGACAATAATGGACAAGCACAGCTGATGGGGACACGAAATATAGCCAGACGCGAATCAGCTTTGCACTCGGAAGTAGAAGCGCTGCGATGGGCGATGGAAAATATGCTTCAACACTCACCCTGCCAGAACTTTGGAACAGACTGCAAAGAATTGATTGCAATGATCAATGAACCTCAAGAATGGCCGAACTTNACCCTGCCAGAAGTTTGGAACAGACTGCAAAGAATTGATTGCAATGATCAATGAACCTCAAGAATGGCCGAACTTCGCAACAGAATTGGAGAGGATAGAGACGTACTGAAGATTTGCTTCCCGGATTTCAACATCAGCTATGTTCCGCGAGCGCACAATCAGTTTTCAGATTTTCTTGCTAAGACTGCTAGATCTTTTTATAGAGAGCTTTATTTTATTGGTTGTTCTATTCCGGTCTGGTTACCCAAACCACCTCAAGCTTGAGTAATAGAACAGCCTTTTGACGTTAAAATATATATATATATATATATATATATATATATATGTTGCTTTATTCTGGGTTCGTGGATTCTTATTTCAATGAACGCCCTCTTTGGAACAGTTGGTTGTTAAAATGTTAGTTTGTCATATGTATCCTAACTCCGCATATGATATAAAATGTGAAAGTGGTTTCCTAGATTATTAATTTGGAGCTAGAATGGATATTAAATTTTTCATTTGGGTTTTATGCAATTTCAAATGTACTGTTGATTCCTATCGATAGTCTTCTGAATTTATGAGTGTTTCAAAAAA
>OVBX01000546.1:0-38744 GCA_900406325.1 Erucastrum elatum
GTGATTTGCGATAGCGTGCGAGTGAGGCCAAAGCACGGGAAAAGGTCGGGTGGTGATTGCATGGTCAATAAACAATGATTTCGAGCCTTGAAAAATTAACGGACCGACCGTCGGACATGGGTGGGGCCCACGAGCCCGATAGAGGGATGGATGACTCACCGGTAGAGGAGCGGTCGGGGCGTTATACTAACCCTTTCACACATTTTTTGCAAACCGCTGCTTTGTCGGCTCTGCTCTTATTGCAGAAGCTTTAGCGGTTTAAACTGCTCTTTTAGAAGTCTGTTTGGGACTAAGAACGCTGTCCGTCTGGTCAGGTTCACAGTCCTTAGTTACAGCTCTATCATCGGGGAAGAAGATTGTTGAAGCTATCAAAGAGTGATGTTTGATATTTTGCTTATCTTTGTAGTTTATTTGGTTTTGTTTCTTTTCAGTTTGTCCCAAGGCTTAAGAATGTTGAAGCTGATGCTTTAGCTAAAAGAGCTCTGGTGAACCTTAACTCTGTTTGAGTTTGATCTATTTAATATAAGGTTTTTTCAAAAAAAAGAAGACACTTTTGAGATTATCTTCCGACTTAAACTACCAGATGCTTAAAGCTAACATAAATTCTCCAATATCTTTTACCAGTCATGAGAACCCCATGGACTTACCTTGTTAATGAAATTTGAAGAATTCTTTTCTTGTTACTGTAATAATAAAAATATAATATTTTCCACTTTGATATTGAAAATTACAAAAATCAAATTATAAAATCAAAACGTTAAAACCCAAATTCCTTTGATTTTCTTAGTTGATCCAATTTTAACCAATTTGGTTAAAATCAAAACGTTGTAAATGGATTTGGTTTTCTAAGTGACTGGACAGTCGACTTGACTTAGTACAGAGCAAGTTAGGTTTTGCAAGCATGTGTAAACAATGATGATAGTTGATTAAGTTCAAAAAAAAAAAAAAATGATGATAGTTGATATAATTTTCAAGAATGCTAATGCCTTAAAGGTGACCAAAACCATAAATAAACAATTTATTTGGATATACACACATGATACATTCATATAACTTAAACACCGCACGACCGATCAATGTAACGAGCGTCCGTTTCTATCATCATTATTTCTACACAAAAGCAATGTGGACCACGTACGTATAACGTACCAAAAAGAGCGTCATCACTCCTCTTTTGCCTTTCTTGTTGGACCGATATGCGAATATTTAGAAGAAAAGTGATATACATATACATAAACATGCATGCGTCAGGGAGAAATCGTTTTCATGAGATTCACATATATATAAACTATAATATATAAGGTTCTTAATTAAGATATATATATCGAACATCACGATCAGTCGTCGGATTCTTTAGGTGAATCCGAGATTATCTTCTGTATCATCTGGTTTGTCTCTTCCTCCGACATTTGCTCTTGTTTGCTTTGCCTCTCCTCATACGCCTTGAAGAATTCCTTGTTCTCTTTCTCCAGCTCCTTCCAAACTGTAAAAGGAAATCTTTTTTATTATTATTATTATGGGAAACAGATTTAATATTAAATTATTGCACAAAACCAATTCGAATATAGATAGGTTACAAACTTACAAGCACAAACTAGTTTTTTTGTATATACATATATATATATATATATACATATATATATATAATTTTTAGCTTTTATGTTAAAGACAGTCTACCGCTAATCGTTAGATTATGCACGACCACTGATAGTATGAATACAAAACATCGGAAGATTAATTTGACACGGAAAATCATTATATTGCAAGACTAAATCCTACGTAATGGAAAAGTTAATATGTTGATATATATGTCTATAATTTATACATATATATACATACATACATAGACATATAGTCCTGAGAAGTCATCTGTGTCTATGGAGTATAAGAAATGGAGAGAGAAATGAAGACCAGAGAGAGAGAGAAGAAAACCAGTAGAGGTGATGACAGGAGTGATGTTTGCATGCTTAGAGAGAGCTTCCACACATTCTTCTTTGCTCATGTGGAAGATCAAACACTTTTCAATCATGTGCTGCACCTATACATATATAAACATATGAACCAAAAATATCGAGGTATAAGTAAAAGAGAAAAAAAATCACTCATCGCATGGACGAAGAAGATTATATATGTTATTCTTGAATCATATAAACATATTACCATGTGAATGTAAGAAGCAGAAGAAGAACCAGCCATTAGTAATAGAAACCCTAGAATCAACACCAAAACTCAAAATATAACCTTCTCCAAAAGCCACTTGTGGAGATAAAGACACTCATATATAGAAGAAGATCACGAAGGGAAAAAAGAAAGAACAAGACAAAAGAGTGAATAGTTGAGAGATGATGTGCATGCATGGGCCAGACGCCCCACGTGGGAGATTGATCATAATTGGCTGGGAAAGGATTAGAAGAGATTTGTAAAATCACTCTTTCTCTCTTCTCCCTTCGTTTTTTTCATTTCCATCTCAGGCTTTATCCACGTGATCCATGGCCCTCTCTCTATACTACTTTTTGCAACAAAAAAAGACACTTGGTGATATTCTAATTTCCATTATCTTATAGTGATCTATAGTTTTTCATTGTCAAATCTTAAATTTTTATTTTCTCTAGCTGCATGATTTCATGGAAGGAGAAATCAAGAAAAACGCGCAATTTTAAGGAAGTGGTAAATAAATAAATGACTTGAACAATGTAGTTAATCGTGTTCTGCTTACTAGACTCTAAACGTTAGTATTAGATATATAACTTACGTTTTTTACACTTTTAACCATTTTATCAACATTAAAAGTTCTTAACACACTTTTCTTGGCAAAGTCTTTTTTAGAACATTTGTCTTAACAAATGCTTCATCAAGAAAGAAAATACGTACTGTTGGAATATATTTCATATATGGTTTCTTATCAGTTTTGTATACTTAAGAAATTATATATTGTAGTTTGAAAATCTGGGACAAATAGAAACCAACGAATTTCTACTTGAAATTTATACAGGGAGATAAGGACAATGGTAAAATAAAAAGTGAATCCATAAACAGTGATGTATGAGCCTCTAACCTCACAGCCAGAAATATGTGTTAGCTGTAAAATAAGTGAAGGGGTATATGTAACAAAGTTTTTAGCAAAAAATAAGATCGGTAAAACAATTACAAAACATTGCTACATTTCATTGATGATATCACTGAGACATATCAGCGGATATTATCTCATCGAACATCAACCAAATATCGCTTTGAACTAATGTAATCAGCTCATTTTCTTCTCTATACCTCTCATTTTTTTATTTGTAAATAACACCAACAAAATAAAATCGATCTATAATTAATCAACCAATATCTTAGTGACCTTTTCACGTATAAGAATATTCACTATGTGGGTCTAAAAAGAAGGAACATACTCTATTTTACACAAAAAATCATCAAGATCTCTGTTAACCAATGTAGATATCGTACATAACAATAATATCCAGCATTCTAGTTTCTACGTGTTTTATGGACTGGTTTGTAAGATCTGCTACTATAATTACTATTCATAATCTAACCACCCATATAATCGACTCAAAATATCAACTGGGTATAGACCACCGTGACATGTGTAGTGTACGTTACAGACGATGAAAGGCATTTTTTTCCTTTTTTACGAGAAAAAAAAGCAAAGTGATCAAAAGTTTTTTTTGGTTTGGGTAAGGGGACGCGGGAGATTTAAGCTTTTGATTCGAGACCAATGGGCTGTTGACATGTCACGCACAACAATCTACTTTGAGATCAAATAATCGCAATTGGAAGAACAAGCCGAGTGACATGGCGAAAATGGACATAACAGAGAGAATCTAACAAAGGTTACGTAAAGAAGTCACAGACAAACACATTGAAGGGGTGTTTTGTCGAAATCTAAGGTTTCAGAAGGATCCATCAAATTCAGTCATTTAATTTAACTATACATATATTCCTCATCATGTGGACCTCTCAATTTGAGTCCTGAAACAGCAACTATTCTCTCGAATCAATTTCAAAACCCTATTCATCATTTTCTCTCTCATTCCCTCTCCTCAACAAGATTACAAACAAGATGCCTATTCTCTCTCACCCACTTATTCATTTTACCTAGATACTTCCTTATCCGGCTCTTGATATCATTTTCATTTGCATCCGTATGAATGAATTAAAAAAAACACTATATAGCTAATATTTAGTTAGGGTTGGCTTGAACCCTTTAACACAACTGATTATAATTTATAATTCTTGAACATATACACTAATACACAAACAAACAAAAAAGCGAGAGAAACAAATTTAAGAGGTTTGGTTAAATCATCAGCTGGAAATAAAATAAATTTACAATATTGTCCTTTGAACTAAGACTGAATCCAGTATATGGTGCGAGTTTTGCTTTTGAAGACAGTCCCAGTACAATATGAATTCAATGTGAAGTTTCAATGTATAATCTTTCTATTAAAAAATGAATGCAAATCATATAACCACTTAAACTTCTTTTGGTGGTTATGTTTGTCATCTAGTGGTCTTATGATTTCATATTCTCTTTTGTTTCTATATAAACTTTTTGACCTAAACATGTTTTAACATTTGGTTAAAACGTATTTCTCTATACGCATTTCGAATCATTATCTTTCGACTGTTTTCAAGAATGTAAATTTGATAGAGTTTCTGATTAAAAACTATTTAATTAAGTCGTACAAAAATGAAATATCACTGCAGACAAGACAGCATAAATAGACAAGAGTTGCATAAAGAGACAAAGGTGGTGGTGCAGTAGAGTCATATTATTGCCTTAACTCAATTTTCAAACCAAAAGCTCTTAAAAAAGCAAACCCGAATTTGTCGCAAAGAAAAAGGTTTGAACAAAAAATTTGTCGCAAAGACAAGTGGAGATTCTATTGACCACACCCACCCACTTGATTTTTCTTCCTTCTAAGCCAATTGCAGTTTCAATTTTTTTTGTTTAAAGTGTACGATGTGATTGAATTTCATTAACCAATGAGAGCATGCCGTGTCAGCAAAACGGAATAAGTCTCTTGTATTTTTCATTTGAGCCAAAACAAGACGTACCATAGGGAGAGTCTCAATTATTCAAAGGTGTCTCGTTTTAAATATCTATGCTAATACATCTGACCTTTCTAATTGCACCAGTTATAGGCCATGAGTTGCAAGAAAGAAAGTTCCGGTTCGTTTAGCTTGTATCATCCGTTTGAATAATACTTTTTGGTTCAAAATAACAAATACTAAATCTATACTATTAAAACAGCATGGCTTTTTTTTAGATCCCTTTAATTTTTAAAAGTATTTACAGATTTTTGCCACTGCATCATTTAAAACATGTGGTTTTTCTTAAAATTTTAAACAAATCTTTTTAATTATAAGAAAATCTATTTAATCTAACAATATTTAATTTTAAACTTTTTAAATAATCAAACGACAATAGATACTCATATTTTAACTAATTCTTAATTTTAGGATTGGTTTGTTTGTTATATTATTTTTCATCTATTTTGAAAACTTAAAAAATACTTTTAGCATCTGAAATTAATTTATAATTACAAAATACTTGAAAATATTTTCAACATTTTTAATTTTTTATATGTGTTGCACCTATCATTTAAATTACTACATAAATGTTAATTTTTAATTTGAAACAAAAAAGTACAAAGAAATTATTTGATAAATAAATTTGTAAAGTTCAAACATACTATTTAACAGCTACTCATAATACTGATACATATTATAAAATCATAGAAATAATTATTCTCTAAATCAATATGACATTAATTTGCTAAATATATGCACTTAGAAATTGTAACTTTACATAAATTTTAAATAGTTTTAAAATCAATATTTAAATATCTAAGTAAAATTAAATATCCAAAATAAATCTACAGTTAATGAGTACAATTTAGTTACTATTTACAGGTTTTTCCATTAAACATGTAAAATATTTATCAAATACAAACAAGTCTTACAAATATGTTTTTCATTTCTATTGTGATCTAAAAACGAGTTAATATTTTTATCAGAAAAATCAATACTATTAAAACATAAGTGACTTTTTTAAAACCATCTTGAAGTTTTGAAGTATATATAACTCCATGCCATTGATGTATAATCTATACTTTTTATTTAAATCAAAACTAAATCTATTTAATCTTAACTAAATCTACTTAATCTAACAATAGAATCTCATATTTAAACTAGCCTTTAATTTTATGATGAAATTGTTTATTGTATATTGTTTTTTTCTATTTTATAAACATAAAAATATTTCAATATATTTTTAATATACGAAATTAAATTATTATTATTAGAAAATGTGAAAATATAAATATCTTAAAATATTTATGTATTGCAGTTATCATTTAAAATGGCTGCATAAATGTTAATTCTTATGTTATCTGATTCATATTTTGGTTTTATAATTAACCTTTCAAATATATAATATAACATTAGCTTTAATTTGTTTTTTTACAAGAAAGAACCAAAAATAAAATTGAGATCAATATATATGATTTAGGCAATTTTTTTTTAAAAAACAGTTAATTTAATACAGTCACAATTTAAATCATTGTATACTTATATAATAAAAATTTTTTTAGTAAAAATAAAAATAAAAATCTGGGATTTATTCAACCAGACATTAATTTATTTAAATTTCAAATATTTTATATAGACATTAGTTTTATCAATTAACAACGCACATGATGTTCAAATATGGTTTAATGGGAGGGCCTAAGTGGACTTTTGATATATTTAAATATTCTTATAAATTTATTTAGTTTAACGGGTTTTCAAAAGATTATTCGATTAAAAAATATTTATTAAATCTTTTACGGGTGGACGTTCGGGCCTCCATTGGGTTCGGTTTGGTTCTATTCAGATTTTGAATTTTTGGATTCAAAGATTTCAGTCCCATTAGGTATTTCTAAATTTTTGTTCGGGTTTGGTTCAGATCTTTGCGGGTTCAGTTTGGGTTCATATATCCTAGTTAAATAATTTTTAAAATTTTTAAAATTACTGATAAATTTAAATTTTCACAAAATCTATAAATAGATATTACATATAAATTTGTATAGCATAGGTTAAAATACCTAAAATTAACATATAAATTGGTTTAATTTGAATATTTGGATTGAGAATCAATAGATATTTTAAGTATTTTTAGTGTCTTGAGTATACTTTAGCTATTTTAGACATGTACTTTTGAATATTCATATATATTTTCAAGTATTTTGAACAACTAAAAAATATCTTATATATTTTGAATGTTTTTAATATACATTAAATTTAAAAATAATTAATATATATAGCTATATAAATATATTTCAGATATATTCGGCAACCCAAAATACTTCGGTTCAGGTCGGGTTCGGTTTCGATTCTTTAGATACCAAAAACTTGAACTCTTTCGGATATTTAATCAATTTCAGTTCGGTTTGGTACTACTTTTTCGGATCGGGTTCAGTTCTTCGGATTTAGATTTTTTGTCTATCCCTAAAATGTCCAATTGATAAACGTTATATCTAACTTTTTTATAATCGCATCAAACTATATAATAACTCTAACCACTTTAAACACAAAGATGATTACAGCTAACACAATATAAAAATTAAAATTTTCCATATATATATATATATATCCGTCCTTTTAAAAGAATCTACTAATATATATTTAGTCCAACTATTTTAATAAAATAAATTAAAGTCTTTTACTCATCATTTTAGAAAAAAAATATTTTACACAAATATAATTACAAGGAAAAAAAGTAATTAAAATATAAATATGAAAATTTAAATTTTTTAAATAAAATGCAAAACAAAAGGTATACCCATATTTCAGAAAGGACGTGTCAGAATCTAGTATACGATTAAAACGCTTAAGTTTGGTCAAAACAATTCCAAATACTAAAAGAACTGAAAAATGGAAGAAAAATATGAAATATATATTTTATTATATGCAAAGATTAAAATAATTACTCCCTGTGTTGTACTATATACACAAAATGTTCAAGCTAGGAAACAAAACATACGGCTCCACCAATATATAGTGGATCCATAAATTTCAGAAACCCTCGCTATTTGAAAATCTTGTAGCTTCGGATTCTTAAATCCTCTACCCTTAAATATCTACAAACCAGGATGAAATCTGATACCCTTGTTGCCGCGAGATCAAAGGGTTATCTAACAACTAATCATTCAGCTTGCACTGACGATACAACCTATCCTCATCATTTTTTTTTTCATTTTGATTATGTCCAGAATCATCCATTGATCATGTCATTTTGTAAGAAAAATCAGTCTTGGGATTTATGGTGGTGGAATGATTGAAAATTTTATCTTGAGATTCGAAGACCAGAGCTAGTGTTTTTTCGATTCTGTCATTGTTGGCAATTATGAACATTTTAGACTTTTTCGAACTCATTTTATTACTTTCTGAAAAATATACTATATTACATTAGATAGTTGACCAACAATAATAGATTTTTTTTTAATTTAGAAGAAAAAAATATAAATAAACCAAAGATGATTTTAAGTAACCAAATAAATTAATGTCAATTTGGATTATTGATTCACAATACTTTTTTTAAGTTATGACACCAGTGCAGGTTGATCCTCCCACCCTTGATATATAGCTTCTCTTGTTTCATTGTGATTAACAACAACTCTTCTTGAGCATTTCTTACCTGAAAAAGAGATTAAAATTTCACAACAAAAATGAAATAATATTCAGATAGATGGTGGATAATGAATGTACATCAATGAACCATGACACATAACCCAGAGTCGCCACAACCAAGAGTATTAAACGAAATATTCAGATAAATTTTTTTTTTTTGAGCAAAAAAATTAGTCTTCAGTTTCTTTAGGAGCGCTTATCCTTTTCCAACACCTTGTTAGCAAGATATCCAAATCCATGCCTCTAACTGAAACTGAAACAACCAATATTAACAAAAGGTCACGTTTTACTATTATATTAACAAGGGTTCACATTAACTAATATTTACGGCTACGTTCTAAACAATTCTTCCACTCCTGACAGGTTTTACTTGCACAATATTGAAACTTTTGGTAAACACTTTTTTCTATTAGTCTGTATTTATAAATCCTAAACTCAGAAATTTAGACCTTCTCACATAGAAACATTAATAAACTTTCAATCAAACCATTGAACTTTCAATCTCTAGAGTTTATCTAATTTGCTTAAGGATATTATCGTAGTCCTAAAGTTGATGGTAAGCAAAAGTAACTAAGTGATCTCATATAAGAATTATTGAATATATACTCCAAGAGTCCAAACACACAAATTTACATGAGGTGCACAAAGTAAAACTGTGTAGTATGTTGGTTTTTATGCTTCAGTTTGGACTTCCGAATTGGCTTTCTCTATAGAATAGGTTTTTATTATGTCTATGGAAGAATATTGAATATCTTCGGTGAAAGTGAAAGAAGCTTACGAAAGGTTGATAATTTTGATTGGTAATGCCAGAGCAGGGCGAAGTTGAACGTTGCAGCGCCAACAATTCCGATGGAGTTAAGAGTCGAAAAGGCTCTTGAAGGTATATATGCTTGCTGCTTCAGGAGGGGAGTTATCGAAGAGGAAGATGAGCAGCTTCCTCTAGTGATGCTAACTGCTGTTTTCCCATCGGTTGACAAGTCTGAGATAGAGAGGATCATCAAAGAGAAGGCGATTAGAGTAGCTGAAGGTGGAGAAGAAGAGAATCTCACGGCTGAGCCGAAACGGCTGCCTAAAGAAGCGATACAGATGCAAATGAAACATCTCGAGTTCCTTCAACAACAAAACATAGAATCTTAACAAATGGCCATGTTTCAAATACATCATGCTTTGTTACTTTATTCTAAAACTAAGCAGTTCATAGTCTCTAGGAAGATACTCGTGTGTGTAGAGTGTAGTAGTTTTGTGTAAGAACATGATGTTGTAGAGAGAAAAAAAAGGGTAACATGTTTCGACCGAACTAACCGAAACAAATATAATGATGAGACTTCAAGGTTCTTGTAATAAAAGAAAACCTTGAACATCCGTGACAAACACTCCTTGCAGAAATGGCATTCTCTATAGTCCATACTTATCATATAGTGAAAACAGCTTTATTTGTGATCAGTTCGTATCTCTATGTTTTGATTCTTGAACTGTGAACTAGTTTGGGATTTCGAATCATTTTCACAGAAGAAAGCCCAGCAATTGAACCAAGGCCCATAAGAAAACGTTATAGGGCTTTTAGTCTTTCCATTTTCGTTCCCCCAAAAAAATAATAATAATATAAGAAAGAACTCAAACCTGCTCTAGGGTTTTCGTTTCGCCGCTCAGAGGTTCGTCCTTCTGCTCTCTTGATCTACCTTTTGCCTTCTTCTCAACTTCTATCGCCACCTTCGTTTCATGAGTACTGTATACTGTCACTAACTGAGTTTTGGGTTTTACAGGTTTTGTGGAAAAGATCTCACTTTGAGCAATGTCTCCAGCTAAAGGTACTGACTTTCCATGGACACCTGCTCTGCTTTGTGGCTACGTTCTGTGTATTAGGACTTTTCATCTTATCATTAGCTGGTTTTACATTCATATTGTTGTCATAGCTGCAGCCTGCATGTGAGCTAGGTAGTCTTTATTGTAGATATTACTGAATATGCCATGTAACTAGTAGAAATCTTTGTGGAAATGGCCAAGAATGGTTAGTGAATTTTGCATTTGATTTATTTTCGATTGCATTTGGATTATGTAAAGATTCAGCCTTGGAACCTTTCTAGATTGATTAAACTCTCCATTTCTATTATTTTCAGTTGATGTCACTAAGAAGGTTGACCCAAAGGCCAAGGCCTTGAAAGCTGCTAAAGCCGTGAAGTCAGGCCAAGTCATCAAGAAGAAGGCTAAGAAGATCAGGACAAAGGTGACGTTCCACAGGCCAAAGACATTGACGAAGGCTAGAGACCCAAAGTACCCTCGCATCAGTGCAACTCCGAGGAACAAGTTGGACCACTACGGTATCCTCAAGTACCCACTCACTACCGAGTCCGCAATGAAGAAGATCGAAGACAACAACACATTGGTCTTCATCGTCGACATCCGTGCAGACAAGAAGAAGATCAAAGATGCTGTCAAGAAGATGTACGACATTCAGACCAAGAAAGTCAACACCCTCATTAGGTACACACACACTCTTTGAAAGCAAGTCTTTCGCTTTCAAGATGGGTTGATGATATAAACGTGGATGAATGAAATGGTTTTGTTTGCAGGCCTGATGGAACGAAGAAGGCGTACGTGAGATTGACTCCTGATTACGATGCTTTGGACGTAGCTAACAAAATCGGGATCATCTAATCTTGTATCATCCTATTTTTCTTTTGGATTTTGAAAACAGTCTTCTTGTTTCTGTCTTGTTTAGACTGAGTTTTGTTAGAGAAATTTAATGCTACTGTTGTGCTTTATCGTTGGACACGAAGATAATGTTTTGGTACTCTACTGGTCGCTTATTATGTTCCCCGTTTTGTCTTGTTACCCTCTCTGCTACCGGTTTAATCGTGTAAGTCGTTCCGGCAGTGTAACTAACTAATTAGACTTTCTATATATTACTCCCTCCGTTTCAATACGTAAGTATTTTTGGTTAAAAGTGCGGTTATCAAGAAATTGTAATAACTTTTAAAAAATAATATTTAATTAATTAGTTGAACCAATTATAAAAGATTTGATATTATTTCATTGGCTACATCATATTCAATAAATGCAAAAGCTGTCTAGATATGTGGAAACTATTTACGTTTTGAAACAAAAAAAAATTCCTTAAACTACTTATAATTAAAAACAGAGGGAGTATATATGGTCTTCACTTCGGAGATACACATGATTTTGATGCATAGATTCGTTAATAGAGGAAGATAGAATCAAAAGTTGGTATCTCAGATGTGATTGGATAGAGCTGCTATTCTTTTTTTTTTGTTCACTGGATAGAGTTGCTATTCAAAATAATATTTTTAGCGATGGAAACTTGGTTAAAGCATACACACTGTTACTTGCATAGTTTCATTATTTACAAATCACAGTAGAACCCACACTCTTAATAAATTTAATCAATTGATTAGTTTTTTTTAATACTTGCACGTTTTACACTTTACCACTTTGTGATCCCATCTCTCAAGTCTCAACTACTAACCACATATTATGGGAGTCCGATCTCTTACACTATCATAATAAAATTCAGAAAAACCTAATTAATTATTATAGTGCTTAGAGGGAACTAGCTGGAGACTTCAGAGAAAGAGACAGCTTAACAATATGAGCAGCAGCAATCATCAGACTGTAAGATACTAAAGATGATAAGATCTCTATATCTTGAATATGTGTTTCATCTCTTAACACCATTCATATGTTTCTGTCTTTTCATTGATCCGAAAATCGCAGGTGGTGAGGCCACTAGAGCCATGGCACGAGCTCAAAGACAAAGTGGTTCTTCTGACGGGAGCCTCTTCCGGTATAGGAAGAGAGATCTGTCTCGATCTAGCCAAATCCGGCTGCAAGATCATCGCAGCAGCTCGCCGTCTCGACCGTCTCCAATCACTCTGCTCCGAAATCAACAAAACCGGAACAAAACTCGCCGCACCTCTCGAGCTAGACGTTTCCTCAGACGCAGCCACCATCCAGAACGCAGTCAAACAAGCCTGGAGAATCTTCGGAAACATCGACGTCTTGATCAACAACGCAGGAATCAGAGGAAACGTCAAGTCGAGTCTTGACTTACCCGAAGAAGAATGGGACAGAGTCTTCAGAACTAACTTAACCGGACCTTGGTTAGTGTCAAAACACGTCTGCCTTCTAATGCGCGACTCCAAACAAGGCGGCGGCTCGGTGATCAACGTATCCTCCATCGCAGGGCTTCAGCGCGGGAAGCTACCTGGCGCGTTGGCCTACGCTTGCTCCAAAGGAGGTCTTGATATTATGACGAAGATGATGGCTGTGGAGTTGGGGAAGTACGGTATCAGAGTGAACTCGATAGCTCCGGGGCTGTTTAAGTCGGAGATCACGGAAGGTCTTCTGCGGAAAGAGTGGATGAAGGGAGTGACGGAGAGGATTATACCGTTGAAGGTGCTGCAGAGTGTGGACCCGGGGATAACCTCGCTGGTTAGGTATCTTATTCATGACTCTTCTAGGTATGTCTCTGGGAATGTTTACATTGTTGACGCTGGTGCTACGTTGACTGGTCTCCCTATTTTTTCTTCTCTTTGAGAGAGTCGAATAGCTTTGTGTGTGTTTGGTGTAATAAGTAGTGAATGCATTTTGGTAGTCTGTTTGTTGGTGTGGATCAGATTCACACTGACGCTTTACAATGACGTCTTTATAAACCTTGTCTTGACCTTCAATCACAATTTCCTGATACCACCAAACACAACATGGTTGGTCATTCTTTGCAAAATGTCAAGTGTGTTTAAATAATAATTTTAGCTAAGAGGAGGTGTCATCTGGAAACTAAGACAGTAACTTACATGATTCTGGAGCTTTACTAACCAATGAGATCCAAGGAGCTACGACACCTAGTGTTACCACCACACGCCTCCTCTGACATTTATCATAAAGAGAGAGAACAAAAAAAGATCTAGAACTATTTAAATGGTTTATCTTTTTTCATCAGTTACATTCAAAATGCAAACAAGAAATGAAACTCCTCTCCTACCAACATTACCCGCTTCTGTGTAATCACATACCTTAAGGTTATTGTTAGACATAGACAATTCACTTGATGAAGTAGAAGAACCTTAGGGATGGAGATTGTCAAAGAAGGTGAAAGCTTCAGAGAAGACATTAACAGATTCGGTTCTTCATCAGTTTATCCAACTTTGAAACTTAAAAATGTTATTACAGAACACATTAATAAAAGACAAACAAAACAAGCAGTTTATTTATAAAGTACAACCACCCCCATAGATGTTTGTGGCCCAGTGTTGCTAAAAGCCCATCAAAAAACTAAAGGCCCATGTCTATGTCCGTATCAAAACCATGAATTAGGGTTTATGATGCTCTGTGGGACTTCTCTGGAGGTTTCGTTTTTCCAGCTTGAAGATGGTACTCTCGAACAAGAAGCTCAAGCAGAAGCTTCGCCAAGACTTGGTCAAAACTCTATCGGCGTCTGTAGCCGAAACCAACCCAGAATCAGTCCCGAGCTTGCAATCTCAATCTCTGAAAAATCTCCTTGATTCAGCCAGCCACAAACCCAGATTGACAAAGAGAGAGAAACGAAGAAAGGTCGATACTTTGACAAGAGGAGAAGATAAACCCAATGAAGTGGAAGGTGGTGATTCTAAGAAGCCTGATGAAGAGAATCCAAAGAAGAGGAAGAGAGACGTTACTGTGGAAGACAAAGTAGGTGAAGAAGGAGAAGGAGAGGAAGGTATTGAGAAAGGGGAGGAGTCCCAGAAGCAGAAGCCTAAGAAGAAGAAGCAGAAGAAGAAGAAGAAACGAAAGGCTAACAAAACTCCCAAAAAGGCTGATGAAGAGAAAGTAGAAGACAAGGTTAAGGCAGAAGAGACTCAAGTTGAGACAGAGAGGTAAAGTTTGTTTAAAAGCTCCGATGTTATGTTTTTTTTATGTTTCAGTTATGTAAATTGATGTTTACTGTTTTGTTTACAGTAAAGTAGAAGAAGATGGGATTGTTCCTAAGAAGTTATATGTTGGTGGTATTCCTTATCAGAGCACAGAGGATGAGATTCGTAGCTACTTCAGAAGCTGTGGTGTCATCACTAAAGTTGACTGCAAGATGCGTCCTGAAGATGGAGCTTTCACTGGCATTGCTTTCATCACCTTCGAAGTAAGCTTCTTTTTGCTGATTCTCTTAGGACATTGATATGCTGTAGTATATGTAATCAAGACCACATAGTCTCTTTGTTTAGGGTGTAGGTTCATTTCAGTTTTAGAGAACATTGGTTAAGTTAGACTATAGCTGTAATGACATCTTTCTCTTTTTAACAGACTGAAGATGGTGCTAATCGTGCTTTGGCTTTTGATAGAGCTGCAATGTAAGTAATCTATCAGAACGTTTAGGACTTTATTGGTCATAGTTGATGTTGTGTTGAGTAATCGTTTTTAACTTTGTTACTAGGGGTGATCGGTATTTAACAATCCAGCAATACGTGAAAACCACACCTTCCGTTCCAAGACCAAGAACATCTTCTGGCTTCGTTCCAGAGATGGTGGAGGGTTATCACAGAGTGTACATTGGGAACTTAGCCTGGGACACAACGGAGCGTGACATACGCAAACTCTTCTCTGACTGCGTAATCAACACAGTGCGGTTGGGCAAAAACAAAGAAACAGGGGACTTTAAAGGGTACGCTCATGTGGATTTCAAGGATAGTGTCTCTGTGGCAATGGCGCTTAAGCTGGATCAGCAGGTTATCTGTGGAAGACCTGTCAAGATTTGCTGTGCTCTTAAAGATAGACCAGTGGTGGATCACAGAACTAATCCTACACCTTGTGAAACAAACAATGTTGATGAGACTGATGCGGCTGCTGATGAAGTTAATGACGGGAGCTTCTTTGCAACCGCCACGATGAGCAGCGGTAAGATCAAAAGGAGGAGTTGCTATGAGTGTGGAGAAAAGGGTCATCTATCTACGGCATGTCCCAAGAAGCTTCAAGAAGCTCAAGATCAGGCATACGCAAAACCGGCTGTGCCAAGCTATGATTATCAAAGGAGCAGTGGTGGTTCTTACATGGATGAGAGATACACTGCTACAAATGAAGCTTATGGTGAAAGCTTAGGTACTGAGGTTAGCACTGGTAAGGTCAAAAGGAGGACTTGTTACGAGTGTGGAGAAAAGGGTCATCTTTCTACAGCCTGTCCCAAGAAGCTTCAAGATGCTAATCATCAGGCAAACGCAAAGGTGGATCAACAGACTGTTAACGCAAGACCGGCTATGTTTAGCTATGATTATCATCAAAAGAACAATGGTGGTGGTGGCTCTTACATGAATGAGACATACACTGCTACAAACGAAGCGCCTAGGGGAAGCTTACCATCTGAGGTTAGCGTTGGTAAGATCAAAAGGAGGAGCTGTTACGAGTGTGGAGAGAAGGGTCATCTTTCTACAGCTTGTCCAAAGAAGCTTCAGAACACTGTTAATCACACAAACTCAAAGGCGGATCACCAGACTGTTGAAGCAGGACCGGTTCAGGTAACAAGCTGTAATCTTCAAAAGGTATCAGGAGATGCTGACAACAACGGCGAGACATATACTGCCACTGTTGGAACTAATGAGGGAGGCTCAGCAGCGTCTAAGGTTAGTGCTGGTAAGATGAAAAGGAGAATATGTCATGAGTGTGGGCTAAAGGGTCATCTTTCTTCAGCATGTCCTAAGAAGCAGCAAAAGATAGAGGGTGAATCTACATCCCCTACAGAGACAGCTTAAACATTGTAACGAAATGTTCTCTCTTAGTTTTTACATTTGAAAGGAATATGCAAGGACTCTTCCTACTTTTTGGTAGGAGGGTGGAGTTTTGGTTCTCTTTTAGAATCTCTTATATCTTTCTTTTTTGTCGGCAGAACAAAACAAAAAAAAGTGTAAGATTTTGTGTATTGTTTTTATTATGAAGTTTTACGTTTTCATAAATCTTTGGTAGATTTTTCACACTAATTCTGTTTTACAAAATAATATTTAAATGGTTTCTTATGAGATCAGTTTTTATGATACAGTAAAACCTCTATAAATTAATAATGTTGGGACTATGATTTTTTATTAATTTATATAGATTATTAATTTATCGAGATAATAAATGAACCAAAAACTTAATTTAGGACTATGAAATTATATTAATTTATAGAGATATTAATTTATAGATTATTAATTTATAGAGGTTATACTGTATCTCCAAAGTATATCCTTTAAGATCCAATCAAACAAAATGTTTACTTATCTCTGTGTAGGTTAATATCGCCTTAGTATAATATCTTATGGTTTTATTTCCTGTACCTACAAATACTTTCGACATTCTATAAATATCCATAAAATTTCCACTATTTTGACTGTTGCTAAGAAAAAATAAAAGATTTGGTTGGACATGGCTAGTGGACTAGCAGTTCTATCTAGAGAGTGATAAATACTATGCACGCAGACGCAGATAGATATAAAAGCGCACAGTCTGTTGCTTGGTTGATGGAGATCACAACAAGCGTATATGAATGTCAAAAAATAATTTTATAACCACAAAGAAATCCTATTTTATAACTCCGACAACTGCGCAACGTTTTTTATCAAGAATGGGGTGCCCTTTGAAGAGTTACCTCTTGGACCTAATGTACCAAGATTACATAAAAAAAATGCATTATTTAGATTTGGTAGAGATATGTAGTTTGGACTTTGGTCCAAGGCTCTTTACTAATTTTACAAAACAAGTGGCGACCAAAACAAATAAATATCAAAACCAATGGTCACGCCCCCTCACATATTATATAAATATGTAACATATATGTATGTAATCTCATTCTTTGTAGTTTGCATCTCTTTTTCTCTCTCTTTCTCTGTTGCATGTTTAAAACTCACAAATCTTTACTGAACTTTTTATTATTATTTTGAATCTTGACACGAGTTCCATATATACTGAGGAGACTTGAGAGAGATCTATCTATCTATCTAATAAATGGGACCTATCAAAACGCTAAAGAAGAGGAAGAGATCAGCGGAGAAGAAGGCTGATCCCAACGTCTTGCTCGCTGCTTCCGCTTCCGCCGCCACTGATTCTCTTCACAACAACAACAACTACGATGAAGACGACGACGACGACGAGGACTCATCTCAGCCGTCGGATTGCTGGGCTGGATTCTCTCGCCGTATCTCTGGTATACACTACTGCCTTAATATTCTTAATCTCTCGTTTCTTTTTCTGCATTGGTTGTATCTCCGAGAATCTCGTCGTTTCAAGATTTTAACGGATTGTAACTTTAGTTGTGTGTGTATTTGAATGTTGATTAGAGCAAATATCGATTTGATTGTTAGGTTTTAAGATATGAGGAATAATCTTTGAGTGAAACAAGATATTTTCCTCAATTCGTACTTTGTAAACTCTTTGTGGTTTGGATCTATTGATTTGAGTAATAGTTTCTTGGTTTGTATCTTCTCTTTTTCGATTGTGGTGGTTGGATTACTACATTTAGCTATAAAGCTGAAGCTTGTTCTTAGTGCTTGTAGCCATTTGTAGAATTGTAGATGTGAGAGACTTTATAAAGCTGATTCTTCTAAATCAAGCAACTTTTTTGAGCTTTCTTGCTCACTGAATTGCATTATATGAATTGGGACTAAGCACTAGAATTTGTTTTGGTTAACTCTCATTTTCTGATGATGCCATTGTTGACTCACCGTGTAGGAGTTCTGCTATAGATAACTCGATGCCTCTGTCAGTGATATTGAGATTTTAAAATGTTTGAACTAGTAATGATATATGTTTTTGTACATTGTTGTCATCGTCACTCCATAGATACAGATCAACTCTTCTTTTTGTTTTATCAGATCTAGTAACTTAAACAGTAAAGTTATGCAAATTTCTTCTTCGTTCATTATGATATTGTTTAGAAGAGGAACAAGCTTGACGTTGCTGATCCTTGTTACTAGGAGACAATCATGCTTTTTTTTATTTACCTTTTAGGTCCATACTCGGGGTCTAGGGATCCAAAGACATTCGAGTCAGTCTTCAAAGTATCAAGAAAGACATTTGACTACATTTGTTCTCTCGTGAAAGACGACTTCACAGCTAAGCCTGCGAACTTCAGCGACTCAAACGGCAAACCGTTAACTCTCCACGACCGTGTTGCTGTGGCGCTTAGGAGGCTTGGCTCCGGTGAGTCTCTCTCAGTCATCGGAGAGTCCTTTGGCATGAACCAGTCCACCGTTTCACAGATCACTTGGCGCTTTGTTGAGTCGATGGAAGAGAGAGCTCTGCACCACCTCTCATGGCCTTCCAAACTCGACGACATCAAATCAAAGTTTGAGAAAATCTCAGGCCTACCGAACTGCTGCGGAGCAATAGACATTACCCATGTCGTCATGAACCTTCCCAACGTGGAGCAGTCTAACAAGGTTTGGTTGGACGGAGAGAAGAACTTCAGCATGGTGTTGCAGGCCGTAGTGGACCCTGACATGAGGTTCCTCGACGTGATAGCCGGTTGGCCTGGGAGTTTAACCGATGACGTCGTCCTCAAGAACTCAGGATTCTTCAAACTTGTTGAGAAAGGGAAGAGACTGAACGGGGGAAAGATCCAGCTCTCGGCGAGAACAGAGCTAAGAGAATACATAGTGGGCGACTCAGGGTTTCCTCTTCTTCCGTGGCTTCTCACTCCATACCAAGGCAAACCCATGTCTCTTCCTCAAACAGAGTTCAACAAAAGACACTCCGAGACTAGAAAGCCCGCGCAGATGGCGTTGTCGAGGCTTAAAGATAAGTGGAAGATCATAAGTGGAGTGATGTGGATGCCTGATAGAAACCGGTTACCGAGGATAATATTTGTCTGTTGCTTGCTGCACAACATTCTTATAGATATGCATGATCAGACTTTGGATGATCGTCTCTTGTCTCACCAGCATGACGTGAATTACAGGCAGCGAAGCTGCAAGATTGTCGATGAGGCTTCATCGGTCTTGAGAGATGAACTCTCTAACCAATTGTGGGGAGAAAACTCGTCAGCTTGATAACTCTCCATGTTCTTATCTTCTTTGTGTAAAAGCTTCATCTGTTTCTGTTCAGCCTACAACATTTTATTAGTATCTTCTTATAAAAATGTGTATTTTCTGAACATCTTAATACACAAGCATTGGTTAGTTCCTGTCTCGTTGATGATGTGCAATTTGTACCGTGACATTCTTACTATTACTTAAAATGACAATGTTCATTGGTTTGTGCTCTTTAGTGCCGGGATTTTAAACCGAACCAAACCAAAGATTTTGGTTAGTTTGGTTTTTCAGTAGTAATTTTAAGAAGTTGGTTTGGTTCGATTATCAGTTTTTTATTTTTTTCCTTAAAAAGATCAAAAATAAAATTATAGCCAAACCATAAAATCCAAACTGAACTAACTTTTCAAACAAAAATAACCAAAATAACCGAAAGTAACCAAACTTATCTGAAATTTAACAAAACTAAATCATTTGTGTTTCAAAAAAAAACTCAAAATATAACCAAAATCAAATACTTCAGTAGGATTATTAAAAAACAAAATAACCAAATACCAAACTGAACTTATTTCAGATTAATTTTTGTTAAGATTTGAATTGAACCGAAGTAACTGAAAACCGAAGTACCTGAATCGGCAGTACCTAAACCCGCAGGCCTAGTGTTCTTAGTCCAGTTTCAACGTGTACATTAACTTACCAAGCAATACAATGGAGGATTTGGTTTGCGTGCGAAAAGATAAAAGAAGCATGTTTCTAAAATCTCTAAACTTACAAAACATCTCAAAACAAAAGTGATAACAAATACAGAGAGGAAACCAAACATCTTTCAATATCTTTTACAACCCTTATTAGGAAAGCTTTAAAATTGGTAGAACGAGGATCACAACGATGAGTCCTCTACAGGAACGGAGGTAAGATCACCCATCTTCTTGGATACTTTGGCTTCCCATCTTTCCCATCAAATATCTGCAATATCACAAACCCCCACAACAATAAGAACCAAATAATGCAAAGAGACTTGAGAGTTTAGCTTTTGTTTTTACCTTTCTCAGACGGCTGTGCTTTCCAAGAGCCCAATTGGTCATAATCAGAGCTGCAACAGCTAAGAAAACGTATCCCGCAACGGTCTGAGTAGCGATGTTGAATCCTAGCCACTGGTAAATCTCTGTCGTGTAATTGGCACACGTAACAATGTTGAAGAGGAAACCACGCGGGATCTGATACCCTCCAGCGCCACTAGGGTCTCTGAGATTCTTCAGTAGAATGTGACAGTAGAAGTTCGCGACCTGGCAAACCAAACCAAACCCGAACCCAATCTTCATCTGAAGGTCACTAACCGGTGTGTACAAAGGATGGTTGACGTAGTAAGCAATGTAAGCACCAAAGGTCCAGTAGTAAACACAGTTCCTGAACACGTTCCCTATCGGCGAAGTAGCGTGGCTGAACCTATGGACGAAGAACGTCTCCATGATACGTTTGAAGTAGTGAAAGCACCAGTAGTACATAGCGTAGGTCTGGACCGGGTGGATCACACGGTCTTGGCCGTAGCCGAGGTATTTGTAAACAGGGAAGTAGTAGAAGACCGGGTAGATCAAGAGTGGGCCTAGGTACTCGAAGAAGAAGAGGGTGCGGTATGAGACTTGTGCTCCCAAGTCCTTGAAGACTACGGTTAAGGAGTCTGTGTTCCCATCGCAGTACTCTTTGAGTGACTTCTTGCTGTTGAGGACAACAGGTTTGTCCTTTGACCCAGGTGAGACAGGAAGAGTTAGTCTTTGCCTTGATGGGTAGAACTTCTTAGCTGTTACAAAACAACAAAAGAAACAAATCACACACTGTTCAGGATGTAAAGAAAGGGGTTTCTAAATCTCTGCTTAATACAGATACTGTGGAGATAAAGCGATTGGATTGAGAATCTATAATACATGGTCAAATCGTAAGATGGATACACTGATTACACATTGTTCGTAAGAAGAGTTTAGATAGTGTCTTATAAAGGCATGCAAGTGCTAACTTAAAGGGGACAGATCCAAAACTGAGAAAAGGTTGAAACTTGTAATGAGTAATCAAAAACCCCAAAATGGGCTTAAGAGCTTCAGCAATCCTTATTAGTATAATAGACATTAACAAATCTAAATAATCCATAAGCTTCCACACAGATCTTGATTATAACCCATAAGAATCAGTCTATTTTAAGTGGACTCACCAGATTAAGAGCAACTACTGCATGAAATGAAACTAACACTAGCTCTACAGAAGTAGATCGACTTCAACATATCTAAAAAGTCAATCTTACTAGTTAAAGATCGAAACTTTTACCTCTCTTGTGAAAAGCTTCCTGCAGATCAGCAACAGTCGCCTACAAAGAACAAAAACACACAAACCCCTAAAATCAGAAAGCATGCATCTTTTTTCTCGCTGCATTTTCTCCAATCGAGCAATTCAAAGTATGTAACAAAAACCCTCAAATGGTATCCACTAATCAGAACAAAGACAGGACTCAGATGGATGAAGGAGAAAGTACCGAATCGGGGAGGTCGAGGGGGGATTTGAGAACTTCTCTGCCGCTACGGGAGACGACGGTGACTTTCATGGCTTAAAGCGGAGGAAACGAGGAAGACACAGCAGATGAAGAAACTGAGAGAATGAGAGAGAAGGAGAAGGGAAGAGATTTAAATAGAGAGGAAGAGGATTAAGAAGAGAGGAAGAGATTCGATTGGGGCATTGAAGTTATGTAGTTGGGAGTAGGACAACTAACTTACTATCTCCCAAACATAAATTTTTGGACCCTTTGGTTGCTACCGTCCCTTTTGGTCCCATCACCAATTTTTTTTTTTTTGGTTTTCTTAAACCGGTTTTGGTTCATCATTAGCTCCCACATCATTTTTTTTGCTGCCTTGTTGGTATTGTAATGTACTTTGAATGTTTGTATAAAGCTCCATCTTGTATCCTATATGCGTAATTAGCAAGAGAATTATATGGCAAAGCCAACAAATTGGTTTGAATTTAGAATAATGGGTTGTCATGAAAGTAGATTTGATAGTCAATGCTGCAAATGAAAGCATTAAAGTGTAATGTTGAGAGATTGTTATTAGTTGGAAAATGGAAAGTGGAAACATATACAGGATACATGGTTTTCTAATTGTAAGATTGCACGAGGTGGCATCAATTAATGTTTGAGGATCGGTTGTAAGTTATCCAACATCAAACATGTCCAGAACTTGTGCATGAAGATTTGAGGATTGGTTGATGGAGAAGTTGAAATGAACATCATCCCAACACAAATTTGGCGTCGTAGTGTAAACTAACTCATGATTTAAAGGATTTGAAGCGTGAAGTGTTCCTTTCTATTTTGTTATTTGAGTACCATTGTAACTTATATTTACATAAATTATTTTTTAAGACTTGATAATCACTCTAGCAAAGCGAGTTACATCTTTTCAGTTTTCTTTTTGATTGTTATATGTCTTTAATTGTGTCATCATAAATAATTATAGAGTCTGAATCTATCTGCTTCACGCTCAGTATTGACCCTAATAGATCCTTTAAAAATAAGGACATATAACAATCAGTAGTTAGTTACCCAAAGTTTCAGCAGTTGGTAGCTTATATTCTTAAGATAATACCTAAAGACATTTTATAATCCGTAATTGATTCAAACATCACTTAGTGTCAGAATCATTGAGTGTATCGACTCATTGAATGCAAAGTTCACACATGTTCTATATGCATCTATAACCAAGAGGTGGACACATTTTTTATCTTATTTTATTTTGGTAATCTATATCCTTTAGATTATTTTTTTATTTATAGATGTTTATTGTTTTGTTATAATGAATTGTAGCCTACACCAGAATGTTTTAAAAATGTGGATGGACAAGAGATTATGGGAATCGCTTTGAGAGATCAAGATAATCATGGTAAAATTTAATTAGCATTTTGTCTATCAACATATAATTAATTGGTCTTATATGAGAGAATCCATTAAGTGGTGTTTTGTTTGTTTGAATGCTTTTAGATGTGTGTTGAGCCATTGTGGTGAATGAGCTAATACATTATGTTATACTCATTGAAAAACCTAACCAAGACTCCAAAATAAAATATTCTCCACAAGACTTGATTGACTTTTCTGATCCAGTGAAAAGAAGCAAGAGAGGAAAAGAAATCACTCTCATTATATCTCGAATGTCACCAACGGTTTCAAATATGTTATGGGAGCATGGAATTCAACGCGAAGATGACATACCATTCATACGTTATTCTGAAAATATTCATAATCGTACCTCAACAAAACTTGCATTTATCAATTACTATTGAAGTTAAATAATATCAAGATCTTGGAAATTATGTGGTTTACATACCTACTCCTAGTAAAAAATCAACACATTCATTCAAAAATACATTGGTAAATTTAGTTTTTTTCTCATAAGATTTTTTTACCATATAGTTATTGAGAGAGGGTGGTGAGTAGAAAAAAGAAAATCTATGAAAACAAGTAAGTTTTATATCATCATCCAACATCTTTGTTTACTTTGAATACCATACAAAGTAAGTTATCCAAATGAAAAACTTGTGCAGAATGGTGATTTAAGGATCAGTTGATGGAGAAGTAGTTGGTCATGTTGAAGAAAACAAGAGTCCATGTCTTTTTGTATGCTATTTATATTTCAATGAATTTCACTATTTTAATTGTGTTCCAAATGATTTATCATAGTTATGATATTTGTTCCAATGAATTTGGATGCCATATAAGTGAATTTTGAATATTTTGGATCTCATTCAGCGATTTAAGATCATGATTAAGAAAATACTTTTATGAGACCAATGATGAGAGGAGTAGGTTGACCATTAGATTCCCAAAGCATTTTATCTTTAAGAAAGGATCTTCAGCTCACATATTCGGCTGTGCGTGAGAGATGATGTGTATTTGGCTGCACAAAGACTAATGAGCTCTCCCAATGAGCATGTCCAAGGTTGAAAGCACAAGTAGATGTAGTCATCATCGTGATCCACTATGTAGAGTTGAATAATATGCTCGCATCGATTCTCAACCGTGTGGTGAGTTCTCCTCTCAATGATAGCACTATTCATTTGAGTATTCATTGAACAGATGGAGTTTTCTCGTAGCCTATATGTGTAATTAACAAGAAGCCAACTTAGTATCACAATCATTGAGTGTATCGATTTATTAAATGAAAAGTTCACACATGTTCTATATGCATCTATAACCAAGAGATCGACACATTTTTATCTTACATGTTTTGTTATAATGAATTGTAACCAACACCAAAGTGTTTTTAAAAATGTGGATGGACATGAGATTATGGGAATCTCTTTGAGAGATCAAGATAAACATGGTATCATTTAATTAGCATTTTGTCTATCAGCATATAATTAATTGGTCTTCAATGAGGGAATCCATTTTGTTTGTTTGAATGCTTTTAGATATGTGATGGGCCATTGTCGTGAGTGAGCTAATATGAGATGTTAGACTCATTGAAAAACCTAACAAGACTCCAAAATTAGATACTCTTTTCAAAACTTGACTGGCTTTTCTAATACAGTGAAAAGAGACAAGATAACAAAGGAAATCATTCTCATTATATCTCGAATGTCACCAACAGTTTCAAATATGTTATGGAGCATGAATTCAACGTGAAGATGACAGAACATTCATAGGCTGTGCTGAAAATATTCATGATCTTACCTCAACCAAACATGCATTTATCAAATACTATCTGAAGTTAAATACTATCAAAATCTTAGAAAATATATTGTTTACATACCTACTCCTAGTGAAGAATCAACGCATTCATTCATAAATACTTTGGTAAATCTAGTTTTTTTCTTTCTCATAAGGATTTCTTACCAATATGGTTACTGAGAGAGGGTGATGAGGAGGTAAAAAAAGAAAATCTATGAAAACAAGTTTTATATCATTATCCAACGTCTTTGTTTACTTTGAATACCATATAAAGTAAGTTATCCAACATTACTTGTGAAATACTTGTGCAGAATGGTGATGTAAGGATCGGTTGATGGAGAAGTAGTTGGTCAATGTTGAAGAAAACAAGTCCCTATCTTTTTGTATGCTATTTCTATTACATGAAATTTCACTATTTTAGTTGAGTTCCAAATGATTTCTCACAATTATGATATTGTTCCAATGATTTTGGATATCCATATACAGTGAAACCTCTATAAATTAATAATGTTGAGATTACACCAAAATTTTATTTTTTTTATTAGTTTAGAGAGATATTAATTTATCGAGATGTTAATTGAACCAAAAACTCAATCTGGAACTATAAAATAATATTAATTTATAGAGATTTTTAGTGTATATTAATTTATCGAGATAGTATTTTATAGAGGTTCTACTGTAAGTGAATTTTGAATATTTTGGATCTCATTTCAACGATTTAAGATCATGATTAATAAACTACTTCTGAGATCATATGTCTAATTGTGATCACAAAGATTGGTACATTAAACAAAAGTAGACGATACTAAAGCATTAAAACCATAGAATAAAAGACTACAAATTATTCTCAACAACTCATCTCCTGAGAAACCTTTATCTATAAGAACTACAAATTATTTGATTCCAACTAACATACAATCTCTCGTCTACAAATATACTACTACTATCCATAAAACACACTAATTA
This sequence comes from Erucastrum elatum, assembly GCA_900406325.1. Classification (NCBI taxonomy): domain Eukaryota; kingdom Viridiplantae; phylum Streptophyta; class Magnoliopsida; order Brassicales; family Brassicaceae; genus Erucastrum; species Erucastrum elatum. The sequence continues at coordinate 26,326 of OVBX01000546.1, forward strand.
GTTTCTTCATTCTTGAAGCTTCGATTCTGATCCCATCTATAATCAACAGAAGAAACAAAAACTTAATAATGAGATGACTCAAAAGAAATTCATTCATGTTCAAAATTACGTTAAATATACAAGAGGAATGCATTTTGGTTACATGTAGACTATGGTAATTGGTTAGTCTAGGTGTGAGTTTATATGTATCATGGTAAGTGAAGATGGAAGCTCATGTGGTTAAGTATTTGATTGTTTGAAAAAATCACAAACAAAATGATAAATACAAAGGATTGATAATTAGGCTATATATGATCGGAATATATATATAGATTGATTACACTCTATAAATAATACAATATAACGATTATTTACAAATATATCAAGAAGACGACAACACACAATTAAACTACATAATGTACAAGGATGTAAACTAGTCAAATATCACTATATATATAAATCTCTATTGACAAAGCGTGATTAGTTTTAAATAAGCATTATGTACAACATTCTTCCGAAGAACCTTCACTTGCCAGTGTATAATGTATGCAATCTACCACAATTTGATCATACTTTATATTCCTTAAAAAAAAGAAAATTTATCTTACTTGAATCTACAAGTCTTAACTTAAAAATTAGGTGTAAAGTGGCAATATAAGGTCTAGCAAAAAAACACTTAAATCAGTAACCCTTCAGCCAGTTAAATGAGATTGGGTACACCTGTAACTCTACTTGTCAATCCAACACCTAGCTTCAAGGCACATGTGTCCAGGTCTTCCATCAGTAGTTCTCCTCAGTACACCTCTGCACTCTTGACCACCACGGGTTTTGAAACTCAGGAAGAAGACTGCATTGCCCGACTTGAGCTTCATATCTTCCTTGGTTTGTACCACCACTTTCCTCATCTCAAATGGCATATGAGCGCTCTGCAAAAACAAAACTACTTATTGAGTATTCTGTTTGGCCCAACAAACACACATCAAACACTAAAATAATAAAGTTATCCTCACCAGGTCATCTTCAAAATGGGAGAACAATGCAAACTCAGCGTATAGATAAAGCCACTGGTTATCCTTCAACTCCCAATCTTTCACCTGCATAAGTAAAAAATGGTTTGTGTATTAAAACCCAGTTTTTTTTCAACAAAAATATGCAAAAGATCTTAGTTATACCTCGTAGAATTGAAGCTTATCCTCTCCTGTAAGTGCATCATCTTGTAGCCAATTAGGCAAATCAACTTGGTAACAGGCATCTTCATGTCTATCCGGGTACCAAATGGAACCTAATTCTCCTGTTCCTGAAACAATTAAAAGTCATTAATCATCATCATAGTTGACTAGCAATATTAGCATCCATCAGACAAGCTCAATATACCTGGGACTTGAGGCTTGATTCTGCAAGTATTAGTGAAGGTTCTCAAACGTGCTTGACGCATGAGCACAGTATCGGTGAGACAGGTCTCGAATGTAACAAGTGAGTCGCCGTGGTCAGGATCAGTGGCCTCCAATGTGATGTAAAACGTTAAAATTGAAGAGATTTGTGTATTGACTTTGGTGACTTGCTTGAACTGCAAGTTAGTACCCTACAAAGAAAGAAAAGAGCGTCAAGAGAATCACACATCCATGATAGAGAGGTAGAGGCTGGGTCAGTAGTAAAGTTAGTACCTTTTGAAGGTTGTAACAATGGAGACCGACCTTCCCGAAGAGTAAGCTGTGGTCATTACATCCACCGGGAATTATCCCACCAAAAGGTTGAAAGAACAAGTCCACATCGAAACCCTAATCCAAAACCATTAATTATACAAATCACTAAAGGGTTCCTCAGAGACAATTAAAGGAAGGGGTTTTAAGAGAAATTACGCCAGATTCGGATACTTGTCGTTGATACTTCGCCCATGCCACTGGATCTTCCTCCTCGTCCGAGGAATATTCGTCTACTGCTGGACAAGGTGGTGGTGGTGGTGGTGGTGATGGAGGAGGATTGACAGGAGTTTCGAGCTTCCGTTTGCGCTGAGGAGGTTCGTCGAACCACAGCTTAGCCTCTTCCAACATCACATCGTACATCTTTCCGATCTCACACAACCAAAAAAAAACTAAACCTTATTTTGGTTTGGTTTAGACGACGACAACATATAGAGAGAGGCTTTTTTTTTGTAATTCGAGAGTTTCTTTTTCCTTTTTACCTCCTTAACTTTAAAGTATTTCTTACTCCCCTATTTTAAAGTTTTGGTTTGAATTCCACTGAAATATTTTAATGAAAGAAGCTAATACATATATACACACGTAACCACAAATATTACAACAAACTTCCAATCATATTTCCCTTGGAGCATTATATTCTTTCTTTCTCTGTCTTCAAGTTTTATTTATTAAGTACTTGAGTTTCATTTATCAAAATGAGAATGATTGTACGTATTACAAAATTTGTCGAGAAGTCATTCCAAGGAAAGAAAAGGATAAAAACAGAGAAGGGCTTAAAAAGTTGTCAGGTAATTATATTACTCATATTTCAACCAAAAGTGCATTAGATTCTTGAATTTCTTGCGATGTTGGCGAGCTGTTTAAAATTTACTGGATACGCCAGTAAAAGTTTTTGATATACCTGTTTAAAAATTGATATTTAGTCACCATTTTGGAGAAAGTTAGAAGCTGTTAGACAGGATTTAGGAATTGACGATTTCTGAAAGCAATAGAGATGAAGTTAAGGGTGGGAAAGAAAGATTAACGATTTCAAAATGGTGAGATCGTGGTTTAGTGTGAGAATTTTTAGGATTTTTTTATTTGATAAAAAGATCAATTAAAACATAAATCGAGAAACTGTTTTTGCGTTCAACTTTTTTGCATTTCTTTTTAAAAAAATTAAAACATTTCCTATGTGTCAAAATTTGATTGCTTGTATGACTTGTGCTTTAGTATATAAGAAATGATGATGCTATAATAGGATAGGTGATTGAATATAATTGTAGTAAATGTACACATACATGCTTTTGATTGGATAGGTGACTTGTGCTTTACTATTACAAATCAATTTCTGCTATAATATACTACACGATTTAATAGAAGTAAACAATTGTTTCAACCAGTTAGATGCTCAATCCGAGTCACACAAACATAACTATAAGTACACTACCCATGATGAGAGGAAGAAGAAAACAAAAATTAAATTTTACAAAAACTGGTACGCTACTTAACAACTGTGATTCCCCCAACGATAAAAGTTAGTACTATTACTATCATAGGGTTAAGTCTGATGAAAAACGAAATCACGGAGTTAATTTAGTTTAAAAAGGGAATGCAAGGTAACATATAAGAGTGTTACCAATTATATGCCCACTAGTATTATGGCCCCTACTATGCAGGAGCACATTATATATATTCTTCTCAACATAAATTTTAATACGAAAAAATTAATAACAATTATTATTTTAAGCGTATGAATGGTGTAAATATACTTGTTTAAAAGATGCTTCTTTTAAAAAAATTTATATATGATATAAGTATTATGATTCCTTAAGAAAAAAATAATAAAAGTAAAAAAATATTTTTTTAGTTGATTAAATAATTAGAAATATTTTACAAAATAAAAGCATACACATTGTAGGAAAGATATATGTTAAAATTTATAACAATTAACACAATGTTATTATTTATTTCCAATTAAACACATAATTAACCAAACAAAATTCATCATAAAATCAACAAACAGTGCAAACGAAAACAGTATGCAAGGTTAAGAAAAAGAAAACAGCCGTATGAAACCTGATTACTTTTTCGGTAAGATATGAAACTTTGACATCAATGTGTAGACTCGCGGAGATATGTGATTCTGATAATCTTATGTTTTGTCTTCAAATTTGAGAAGAGAGTAAATTGATATCTTAAATAAAGAAAAATCAATAAAATGAAGTATACAACAATACTTACCGAAAATCATAACATTATTTTCCAGCTAATCTGGATATCTTTATGAAGTTCGCACCATGATCTGTTAAGAAAACCCAGAAATTTGTTTGAACAGAATAAATGAGCCACTCGTTGATGGTAGTTTCCAAAAAAATTGCTGTCATTTATATAATTTTACAGATTGGGAAAGTGGACATAAAAATAGTTATGGAGATAATGGGAAGTAGCAGTTAGAAAACTGAATTTTATGTTTGCTTTCTCTCGGTTGTTTTTTGTTTTGAAAAAACACAAAAATATTTTGTTTTAATCTGATTGACACATGTCATTTGGAGAATTGTCAAGTGACTTGTGCTTTATAGTATAAAGGTCATTCCTTTATATATTAAATCACAAGTCACCTAGCCTATCAAATTTTAACACATGGCATTTGTTAAATAATTTTCTTTAAAAAAAACTATTTCTTTTCGATGTAAAGTAAAACTCCTAATATTTCTCACGCATTACACCATGATCTCTTCACGTCCTTTTAAACAGTTTTTTTTTTCTATTGGAAACTTGAGTCAACGATGCTATAAATTCAAATTCATCTCTACCTGCAATTTTCTAAATTATTTGCAACGGTTCCACTGATTCTCTTTCTGAAAGAAATGAATTCGAATTGACAATTCTATATCTAGCTAAACAATTGCACATCATTCTATGAGAGAATTTTTTTGTTGAAGAAGAAAAAAGAAAAGCGCAATTTTTCTATGGCAAAGCTTCCTGCAAAGGTTGACAAATGAAAGCTAGATTCCTGGTTAGTGAGACTCAAAACATCCCGACTCTTTATCACTTAAATCATAAATTTCTTCATTTTTCTTATGAACATTTTTCTCCTTTAACCTACTTATTTTTTTCTTTTGTTCATCTAGATATTGGTAATCGACGTATTTTATGCAGTAAAAGGTAAACTACTAAATTAGGTCAATTATGTTTTAAAATGGATTCAATTAGTTTTCAATTTGCTCGAACATGATTATTTGTCGTGGTGGTGGTAATTCAAGTAAGGAAAGTAAGAAGCTCACAATAAAGCACGTGTACAAGACTCAGTTCAATTTGAGAAGCACCACAAGAATAAGAAAATGTGGTAAGAACAAGAAGGTCAAAAGTGGGAGTGTAAGAAACTCGGGTGGTAGAAAAAACGAGGACTCGTGTCTACTTTTATATCAAGAGTCAAGACCTAACTTGAGGTTGGTCTTTCTTATTTTTATATGGTGATATTATTGTAGATTGACAACATTTTTGTGGCTTTTCTCTTAAGCAAAAATTAAAGTAAATACCTCATTTAAATTGATAAAAAAGAAAATTAAAAAAGCAAGATGAAAAATATACATAAGAGATTTTTCAAAAAAATATATATATATACATAAGAGCAAAATACGTCAATTAATATCTACAAAAGTAAGGTTAATATTTAAGCCCTTTCTAAAAAAATAGTAAGGTTAATATTTTACTTATGCTTGTGCAGATACTGCATATATGTTTTCACTCAAATTAATCTTTTTAATGATTTTTTTCGATTAAGTAATTAATATTTTACATGCATTTTGGATCCATATGGGATTGTTATAAGATATAAACATCACTTTAGAAAAAAGTCTACGACTAATAAATCTCAAAATATTAGGCAAAAAAATTCTCAAAATAAGATTTATTTTCATTATAATTTCTAAAACTATAATATACAAATAGTAGTGTCCGTGTAGTAAATGTACACGGATATGTTTTAACTAAAGCACAAGTTACCTATCCAATCAAAAGCTGCCACATAGAAAATGTTAACAATTAAAAAAAGTTAAACAAGATAATGTCTAAAAGAAGTTCAACGTATATGAGATGTTTCGAAACAATATATAACCCATTATCCTTCTTCATGCCCACTATCTACACTTTTCCATATTTTTATATATTTCAGATTGGATAAACAAATATTAGAGGAACTCCTCATCGATCAAAACAGAATATGAAAGACTTATGATCCATCGTTCCAAAGAAAAAATTATGATCCTTCTTCGATTTCAAAATCCTAATTCAAATTTGGAGTCGTATGAGATGTCCAGAGCCAGTGCTGAAATTGATTTGATCTTCCCCGAACCGGTTTGGTTAAGCTATCTCCCTTCTTTGTACCGTTCCGTTGGCTTTGCCAAATATCTTCGCCGAACCGGTTTGGTGGAGACTCAACTCCATCAAAGACTTTTACGAAGAAAAGAGAAAGAAGAAGAATACAAAAGGCAGATACAAATGCAGAAGAAAATCGTGGTTGAACTAAAAGAACGGCTTTGATAAAAGGTAACTGCGCATCAACTAATTCACCACGAAAGGATCATGTTGTTGAATTGTTTTCGTACTGTACAATAGGTTTAACATCAAACGTAGATTGAAAACATACATTAATATATATTATGGTGAGCACTTTGATACTTTTTTTATTGTTATAATGTTTCAGATATTAACTAATCAAATTTGGTGTTGACAAAAAAAAGTACTCAAACTTAGGGAAAGTATGGTTGTAGCGAGGGGGACACAAAGAAGATGACAAATGCCATGTAAAAGTTGATGAAACTGTAGGATTAACACAAATATATATTAGCAGGTACTTGACTACATTACTGCAATACACAAAGTTTCTTTCATATGTTCGATATATTATACACAATGATTAAAGAATAATAGGATATGAAGATCATTATTAAGTTCTCTACGGTAATGTTTTAAAAAATAAAACATGGTGATAACAAGAAGGTAAACTATGGGGTATAAGTGGTAGATGAAACGAGACGGATTCATGTCTACTTCTAGATCAAGACGTCGTAACCTTAGGTTGGTCTTTCTTATTTTTGTATTGTGATATTACTTTATGGATGAAAATATGTTTTTTGTAGATAGAGTTTCTCAGAAAATTAAAGTTAATCTTTTAATTTTACTTGTGTTAGATATATGCTTTCCTCAAATTTCATATTTAATGATTTAGGATTATAAGATTAACTTTTTTTTTGTATTTACATGTATTTTGGATCTGGGCAGTTATAAGGTATAAACATTACTTTTAAAAAAATTACTAATAACTTTAACATAAAATTTATTTTCAAAAATACATTTTATCAAATATTTTTTTATCTTCATGTAATTATGTATATATTATATAACTAAAAATATTTAAAAATGATAAGGCCCGTGCATAGCACGGGAGGTAATCTATACTATTAAAAATAGCCTTTTGAGGCTCCAGAAGCCGTCCACATCCGCGAAAAAAATTCTCTTAGAAAGATGACACATGGCATTTTAATATTAGTGATAAATATAATTTTGAAAATAATAATATTTAAACATATAACATAAAAATGTAAATATTAAATTAAACATATGTAAGATTATCATTTTACTACTTTTAAAAAAATATTATTTTACTTAAAAATCGTATTACTGAAGTTTTACATTTTTGAAAAATTGATATAATATTTAGCTTTACAAATTACAATTTAGTATAAATAAAATTTTGAAATAATAAATAATATGTAAACATATAACATAAAATGGAAATACTAAATTAAACATATGTAAGATTACCATTTTGGATTAAAAAATTATCGAATTGTTACAAACGAACTATTATTACTATAGCCCACATTATTACTCTAACATATCCGAAATATTACAAATAACCGACTAACCTATGTCAATTACTCAAACCCAACGATAATAACCCATCCATCTCTTTCTTGCCACTCAAGATACCATACTAAAAATGTACAATTTACATTTTAAATACATTAAATATTGTTTTACATTTTAAAGTTAATATAAAATTTTAAGAATGGAAATAGTACGATAAACATTTATCTTAAATCTAAAAAAGAGCAATTAAACAATTTCTTTAAAAAAGAGACAGTTTTCCCACGAATACACAATAAAAATAGAAATACTACATTAAACATATACCTTAGAATGTAAAAATTAAATATATGTAAATATACATTTAAATATGTAAATATATCATATACAAAAAAATAATGATAAGTAAGTACATCATTTTAAAAATAGAAATACTACATTAATAAGTAATATACAATATAAAAAATGTAAATACTACATTAAACAAAAAAGAAAAAATGTGTAGTTTATTAGTTTTACATCAAACATATCCCTATAAAAGCCATTATTCAAGCGGCATAAAAATCCCAACCGCTCTGAGCTGTCCCATCGCTTTAGACCCTCCCAACGAGCATGAAGCTTCTTTGGTCGGACCATTCAGACCGTTAATGTCGACGTCTGATCTCTCCTCCTTAGACGCTCTCTCTTGAACAGAGTATCTCTGTTCTCCCCGCAGTTTGATCTACGTCCACCATGTCTCACCACATCAGCACATGCTCCAAGCTGGCGCTGGAATGACGAACAATACATCGCACCCTTACCATCCAGCGAGAAACGTGGGTACTGGTTCAACGTGTTCCGTGCCGACCTTAGGCAAGCAAATGAAACATAACTATATTATGTCTCATTTGTTAGAGTTCATGGCTATGATGAATGATTAATATATATGCATGACGCACCTCTAAATATCGGAACTGTTAACGCATGAGTCATGACATACTAACGGGCTGATATAAGTTATAATCATTGTCGTCGCAGTTATCAAAAGGAGTGTTGTCAGGTGATGGTCTCACATCAGTGTTTTGATGGTTATGTAGTGTGGAAATCGAGGCATCACCACCACAAGAGCTCGCAAAGCCGCTACATGGACATCGAGGCAAGAAAGTGTTTCTTCAGGAAGAAGAAAGGCAGATCTATCATTGTTGTGTTTTGGATATTGCCTTAATGATTTGAAACTGATGGTTACAGACAAGAAACCATGGTGGGTGTAAGGGTGTGTAGCGTGAATCGAATGAAATTGGGGTGGTGGGAGATAGTTAATATTTCACGTATTATATAAATGTTTTTGTTTCCCGAACCATCTTTCATGATTCTTAGTGATGTTTTTATATAGATGTTAAGATTTATACTATTTTCAAGAGAAGGCTGATGTATTAACAACTTATTACAGCAAAACAAAGAAGATTAGAATGAAAATATTTTGGATAAGAGAAGGTTGTAGCATGCATCTAAAAAATACAATGTTTGATATTCTTTTTTTTTTGGAACATCACAATGTTTCATACTCATGTGCGGCATCTGTATGAAATATCATGTGTCTGAAAATACAATGTTTCAGTCTAATAATCACTTAGTCTAAGCCATATGTATATGATTGTCTTCTCTTTTGACTCTTGGGATACTATATGAAGCATATATGTCCATAGATAAAGGGGTTTGTTCTGAGTGAAAACCAGACACATCAGTCAAAGTACTAAGATCATACTCCTAAATTATAGTCAAAATGGAGTTGGATATAAATTAATCTATGAATAATAGGAATACAAAATAAATGTGAAAGAATTATCTTTTCATTGTAAGCACCGCATTAGTTTTTTCTTATGAAATTGTTAAATTTATAAGGATTTATCCTTTTTATATTGATAATTGTGCATCATAATTGTTTCTCGTGTTGGTTTGTTACTGTGGAATGTCTACTCTTTTTTTATTTAAATTGTATATTTTTTTTTGTTTTGTCATGTTATGTGATGCTTATAACTTCATAAAGATCATCATTGGCTGCTTCTTACTCGGGAAACCTTCTTTCTTTCTTTCTGTGCAGGTGATTCCACAATCACGTGCCACACAAGAGCCATCAAGTAAAACAGATGATGGGCAAGCTTACAGATGATGGGCAAGCTTACAGATGATGGTTATATATGCATAGCCTAATACTTGATTGTATTAGATTTAAACTTATTTCATGGTCAAAAAATGAAATCAACAACCACCTTAGACACACATCAACGACTAAAATGTGCAATGTTTGAATGAGATATTGAAAACACTTAAGAACCTATGGCCATGCTTTCACGAGGTTAATATGCAAAGGGTTGCTTCAAAGAGTTACCAGCATGCTGGAGTAGTCTTCATCACACGAAAGTTTCAGCTAACTTTTGCAGCGATCAAGTACATGAAAATCTCTACTTTATATTTATGTTGGTTTCTGGTTATCACTTTCAAAAACTATGCACATTCGTTTATATGGTTCAATCCCTGAAGTTACAGATTTAGAATAATTGTTCAAGGACTCTTCTTCACTTTCATGGCTCTGTTTTTGGCAGGACCTGGGAATCACCTTGGGCAGCAAATTCATGGCTCTATAATAATACACTCAACAATTGTTTCAACCAGTTAGATGCTCAAGAGGACATGTTTTTCAAATTTGCATAGTGCATCATCATACTATAACCAAAATCGTGTAGTATAATATACAAATAGTAGTGTCCGTTTTAAATCGACAAACCACAATCGATATGTTTCTGATATTCTAAATTTAGAAAATCTTAACTAAATTCACCATTTTTTAATGCTGATTTATTATGCTGATATTCTAGATCTACACCTAACTGCATCATACGAGCCGTCCTATGAAGATCCACTTCTGACCCGATTTACTTGCACCATGTTGAAGATCTCTTGTACGTCTTTCTTCTGTTGTTTGCATCAATAAATCGTTTTCTCCGGGACTTGAAACCTAGATTTTTCTAAAATCTGCAAAAAATTGCATAGTCTGGGGTTCGAACCCTAGATCTGGATGTATAAACTTTTAAATCTTAACCATTAGGCTATGTTGCTTCCACGCTAAATTCACCATTTAGTTGGAATTTGTTTGAAAAATTAAAATAACAGAATCGTACATGAATATTCTCTTTCGATGAGAGTTTTATATTTTATATTTTGGTATCACAAATCGGTATTTTCAAATATCTAGATTATAGATTTCATCAACTAGCCAAAATATTTATACCAAAAAATCTACAAAATTTTAAAGGAATTGGCATTTTAATAAGATAGATTCTATCTACATAATGTTTTGGTTTCTATGAGTGTGATTGGCTATTGATATATATGTTCTTCATAACTAAAATTATACATACGGTCCTCAATCTACATCAATCTTGATTTGTAACTTTATAAAAAGCTTACATCCTTTTTTAAAAGTCCAAAGCAGTTCTTTAAACTCATGTCTTTATAATTGCTTTGCAGAGACAAATACTTACAGTCTAAATTTTAAAGTTCTTAAAATTAAAAAATCTAGAGCCAATGCAAAAAAAAAAAAATCACAGCAATATTTTTACAGCCAAAAAAAACCACAGCTCTTACCAATCAAACCTTATATATTTTTGGTACGGTGCTTTTAAAAATCTAAGTTACAACTCATTTTCAACTAAATGTTATTTTATAGGATATTATCAAAATAAATGTTCATAATATTTATTTCGATAATATATTTCTTCTAAGTGACTCAAAGAAATCCTACGTATCTTGAAAATAACTGAATACCACAATATATAATTAGATGAAATATATCAAATATATTAAATATATTATTATTGTTTTGTTGATAGAAGGAATGGTATAACAAGGAATGATATAAAATATTTTATAAAAAGAAGGAATTTTGAAAAAAAAAAATTGAAAGTATATTCACTTTTAAATTTTTGGAAATCACAACTAACAAAATCTTATATAAACATTTTGCATTTAACCTATCTAAATTCTTTTATGCTTCTGCAACCAGGTTCTTCGTAAATCTGATTTTATAAAAGCCTGATAAAAACTAGATATCAAAATTTGTGGGCAACTTTGCTTCATTATTCTTTTATGTTTCTGTCCAAATAATATAATTGTTTTAGAAAATATCAAAATAAAATTTGAATTTTATAATCAACTTTAAGTTAATATTTATAGTAAAACACACATATATACTTAAAACTTTAATATTTCACAGTTTGAAGTTTACTTTCTCAAATGAAATAAATAAAAGCAAAATAAAAAAACACAATTTTTGAATTTTTGAATGAATGCTAAACAAGTTGAACAAGACACACCAATATCACAAATCAACAACGTATGAATTTATAATAAAAAAATAAACATACATTGTTAAGTGAAACATATAATTACAAAGAACATACACCCGTATGGGAGTGTGGGTCAAAAGCTATTAAATAATTAAAGAGTCTGAATCTGCATGCTTCGCGCTCAGTGTTAATTCTAATTGATCCTTTAAAAATAAGGCAACTTTAGATCCATTTGGTTGCTACCGTCCCTTTTGGTCCCATCATCAACTTTTTTAACCGGTTTTGGATCATCATTTTTTTGGTTTTGTATTAACCAGATTTGGTTCAGTGTATTCTAGTTTGTTGTGTTCTTGTTGGTTATAAAGCTCCCATCTTGCCGCCTATTTTGTGGTATTAACAGGATGATTTATGGCAAAGCCAACAAATTAGTTGAATGTTATCGTGGGTTGTCATCAAAAGTAGACCAAGTAGTCAATGTTCCAAGAGAAAGAACATTGAAGTGTAGAGTTGAGAGATTGTTGTTAGTTGGAAAGTGGATAAAATATATATATATATATATATA